>JAANYP010007477.1:0-236735 GCA_020465985.1 Centrapalus pauciflorus
TACTGCCCCTGAGAGAGAAAGATTCCTTCTGTATCCTAGGTTTGTAATGATGTTGATAAGGCACTTCTTGCCTGATTTGCCACAATCAGATGATGCATTGAGCGTGAATATTATGGATAAGCGCATCTACTCTGACTGCTCCTCACATCGAGGAAGGTTAGCGGTTCCGGTGGCGCGTCCACTATTTGGTGCAATTCTGGATAGGGAATTTCAAGCCCCGAGTAATGCCAACTGGGCAGGGGTAGTTGATGTCCAACAGCAGCAACAGCAACAGCAACAGCAACAGCAACCGCAACGCCAACAACAGCCGAGTGCTAGGCTGCGTGATCCACGACGCCAACAGCAACAACCTGCGAGTCAAATTCAGGCATCCAGGCCTTCAACAAGTGAACAACCACAAGCACAAGAAGCAGGGCCTTCAGGTGCAGTCCCCGAATCTGAGCAACTTGCTCAGACCTTGGAGGAAATATGGTCTTCTGGTCCTAATGCAAATGAAGATGTGGCAGCAGCTTTAGTAGGTGAGCTGCTTAGTCCGCCTGGAGATGAAGATGACATATTTCGTGATGTTGAGGAATATGAGCCAGAGCAGGCTGATACCGTTTTGTCATCATCTGAAACCGAATCAGAAGAGATGGAGGAGTTAGAGGTTGAAGCTCCTGAGTCAGTATCGACTGAACCACCTGTTCAAATTGGAACTTATGGTTCGCGATTGATTATAAATGAAGGTGGTTCTAGGAGACGAGTGGACAGGGAATTGGAGGAGTCCGATTTTGAAGAAGAAGAAGTTTCTCATCTAGTGACACGGCAACGGGCCAAACGTCACAGGTTCATGCAAGGATCCTCTTCAGCTTCGACAGAACAACCTGAAATTCCTCAACCTCAGGACCCTCAAACCACCATTCCACCATCACCACCTCATGATGAACCATACATCCCATCGCCGATCATTCCAACTCCAATTCAATCCATCCCATCAACATCATCCTCATACGCCGACAATCAAAGGTTTCAGCAGTTAAAGGCTCGAGTTGACTTCCAAAATATCCAGATCTTAGGCCTAACAAAGGCAATCGGTGAGATTCAAACTCATAATGCAAATCTTGACAAGGAGAATGCCGATCTAAAGAAGATTGTGGAAAAAGTTCAGGAAGAGAACGTGGAGCTAAAAACCTTTGTTTGTGATCAATCTGCTGAGATAAGGTCGATGCGCTCCCTAATTGAGCAGTTAATGAAAAATTTACAGGCTCAGGGGGAGACATCGTGCCGAGATCAGGAAGTGCAGAGAAGAGATGATACTAAAGGCAATGATCCCGGTGCAAATAAAGAGTTTGAGTCTGTAGATTTTCCTGCAGCTCAAGTTACACAGGTTGAGGGGGAGCCTAGTCAAGGCGAAGGACAAAGGGGTGAAGCTAGTTCATCTAAACAGCCTTCAGACTTTGAGATCAGTGAGATGATTGAAGCACTCATGGATCTTGATGATGATGCACTGGATGGAGGCTTTGATTATGAAGATGATGAGCTTGAAGAAGGAGAGTTTATTCCGGAGGAGATAGTAGATTGGCAACCTGAAGATGAAGTAGTAGCTGATGAGGATGATGAAGCTGACGAAATAGTTGTACAGCAGAATCCTATCACTGACACTTATATGATAGATGGAGATAGAATTGTTGATGCTGACATAGTGAATGCTGCTTTGAATCCTAAGTCATCGACTGAAGAACCAGCAAGAGAGCTAAGTAACGAAGAAAAAAGGAAGCTATGGTTCAGAGCCGAAGAGAAGGAGTTAGCAATTAGGAGATCAATGAAAGTGCCTGGTACAGGGAAGCTATCTGAGCGAATCTTAAGTTGGTTCTTTGACAGAGATCTTCAACTTTTTATAATTAAAAGAAAAGACGGGCTTCAGTACATTAGGCGAACATTGAAAGCATTCAACACCCTTCCAAAGATTGAAATCACAGCGCTTGCATGGAAAGATCTGATAAATATTGGTGATGATCCTTATGCGAATGTGAGTGAAAGAATAATAAGAAAGGAGGGGAGATCTAGGAAGTTTGAACGGTTGAGTCCAAGGGTCGGAAGAAGAGTCGAGGATAAGTCACGTATAGATCCTCTTACAGGCCGACCTTGGATGAGGATTCAGTACAAACCAGTGAAATGCCTGAGGAAGGTACCTCTGAAGAAAATGCCACAGAATGTTTTGCAAAATCTGAAGTGGTGGTATGCTGACACGGAAACTGGGGAAGCGGTTATGGAAGACTTAGAAGAAAAAGTTATTCTTAGAGTCTATGACCCGCTTCACCTGGTAAACCTATCTAAAGAAGACCTGCAGATTTTGTATAACTGTAAGATTTCCAGTGACGCACATATGGATGCTGAAGCTAGTAAGTATGAAAATGTGGTCAAGGTATGCGTTGAAAAAGGTCTGTATGCTGGTAGTATTTTGAATCAATAATAAACCACGTTCTTAAATCAAATGTGTGAATTATTAGAAGCTATCGTCAAGGGGGAGTCTGTTGGTACATCCTGTGTGTCGATAGCAGTCTAAGTTGTCTTACATTGTGATTTAGCATATGTTTGGTATATATATATTATATATTATGTATGATTGATGTTTATCAGTGTTTGTATGTTTGAACTTGATGTAACGTATTACAAGAAGTTCAAACATAAAGCTCAAAGATAAAATCAGTCATAAGGTAATATCATAAGTTTCAAACACTTAGTGGTTTATGTAAAAGGCTAGATTCGAATACATTCGAATCTGAGATAGATTCGAATGAGTCCAGAGATTCGAATAGGCTAGATTCGAGTCTGTCAGATGGACAGATTCGAATGGGCCTTAGGCCAGATTCGAGGTTGGCCCACAACAGACTCGAATCAGGGTCTATAATTAGGGATAGACTCGAATCATTAAGAGACTTTTTGCAGAATTCGTGAGGAATTAAGCAAGAGGAGATCTCGAGTTTATCAGCTAGGTGAGTGCCGTTTCGGAGAGAATTAGTACGTAGGATCGTTCGTGTGTCGTTCGTTCAGCGTCTAATAGTCTCCGTGTTCCCGTTGGTTGAGAGTTGTCCGTCTGACCGTCAACGAGGATTCCGCACTCGTTCACGGATCCGCGTCTAGATAGATCTTGTAGTCGTAGACCTTACAACATTTTATTTATCTCATAATATTTTAATTATTTTTTCTTTATTTTTACATATATAAATGTTAAATCTCATCATTATGAGTATAGTTTTATATAAACAAACAATTGACACATGTGAAATAAAAAATTACATTCGAGAATTGTATGGAAATAAATATAAAGAATTATTTAGAGTAGAAGTACAAACCCGATGTGTAATATGAATATGTATAGACTTCCTTATCATGTAATTTACAACACTCCTGCACCTAAGATCCAAAATACTTATTTCTTTTTTCATGTAATTAATAGTATCATGAGTTATCGATTAGATAGCAATATATAATATTAAGTCATTGATTTAATTTGTCTAAAAGTAGTCATGAAAATCATTTATTTATTTAATTTAGTAACATCATAAAGACAACATGTGTCAACTAACATTTATTTACATATGATATACATCTTTTATTTATTTAATTACAAAACACCACATAGACAAGATGAGATACTAAGAATATAATAATCAATTATTTCATTAAACTAATATGTAAGATACATCTTTTATTATTTTATACCCAAATAAAGTTAGAAAAAAGAAATAAAAAATTATTGGGTTACATTTTAATCTATTTATTTAAATTAAATATCTTTAATAACCAAATTATCTTACCAAAAACCGTAATTCATGAATCTCCTTTAAACGACAAGAGACTAAGAATATTTATTTTGATATATTATGATGGAAAAAATATATATGAAATATTTAAATTTTTTAACATATACATTAATCTTTATAAAATCACAATAGTGGTAATGATTCAATATCTATAAAAATTAATTTCATGTAATATATTACAATGATCATTTTTGTATATAATAAATAATTTTGTTATTTAATTTATTTAATTTGATAAGTTGAGTCGTATATTGATAATTCTATATAATAAAATACAATTATTATATATTTAGAATAAAAATAAATTAGTTTGATAAGTTAAGTTGTATAGCATAAATCTCATGTAATAACATATATTTAATTAATGTATTAAAATTTTATTATACTTACATGTTGCACCTAAATTTTAAGAAACATTATAAATGAGAGTACTAATTACTTTGTTTTCCTTTAAAGTTTTAGTAATTAATATATAAATATAAATCTATATACATGTAAAGTTGAGTACAAACTCATAAATATTGACAATAAATACATTTATAAAAATTTGAAAAATAAAAATAAAAATCTAAAACATTACTATGTACTAAAAAATTGTAACTCTCATTACATGTGATCATTATTATGCAAAGAATTAAAAAATTGTAACTCTCATCACAATAAATACAATACTAAACATTAATTAAAAACCGTTACACATCTAAACATTGATGCACATATCTACAAATGATCATCCATTTCCCAAAGTGAGTTAGAAGCTATAAATAGGTTCCTATGACAAGCTTTTTTTTGTTACATTTCTAGCTTTCTCTCATGAAAATTCATCTTCATTTGTTTGGCTATTTATAATATTTATATTTTTTGGGTTCTTTTAGGTTATATATGATATCAAGAATGTGTTCATTATTTAGTTTGTAGTTTTCTTTTCATATACGTGTTAAAGATTAACGATCTTCATGGTTATGTTTCTATTTCAGTATGATGATTTTCAACAATGATCAATGAACACTAAAAAGGGTGATAGTGTGATCTCATGTTCTTAAAACCGATTGTTTCTCTCATAAAAATTCATCTTCATTTGTTTTGCTATTTAATATTTATATTTTTTTAGTTCTTTTAGATTATATATGATATCAAAAATGTGTTCATTATTTACTTTGTAGTTTTCTTTTCATATATGTGTTAAAGATTAACTATCTTCATGGTTATGTTTCTATTTCAGAACGATGATTTTCAACAAGGACCAAGGAATACTAAAAAGGGTGATAGTGTCATATCATGTTTTTAAGACTGAGTGTTTTTACAAATGGTAATGTAAAAAAAATGAAGTTTCATAAAAATTTGATAGTGATGAGATGATTTATATTTACTTATACTCTTCATATGCGATCATCAATGATTATCTCATCGTTTTACACATGATTTATCAATTCTTTTATATGATATTATTCTAATTGATTTTGGTTATCTCTATAACGAAATTCAAGTTTTGTCATTTAGACGCCTAAATTTTATTCTTAGTCGAGAAACGAGAGTTAAGATGATTTCATTTGACTACTCATTTATGTATTTGAAATCATCAATCTTGATAATATTGTGTGTTGTTAATGTAGCGTGTATTTGATGAAATGATATGAATTCGTGCAACACCCGAAATTTGTCACGAAATTTGTTACAACATCACATATGATTCATTTGTTGATGTTATCAGTGTTGATGACAAAAAATTGTACTTAAAATACAGTGTTATTTATTTTTATTTGTTAAACTAATTTCTAAAAACGTAATATTTAATTAATATTACTACATAGTTCTTAAAATGTGCTATGTTCTGTGATTTTAATCATTATCTAACTAAAACATGATTACAAGTAAAATGATGACATTATTCTATATGAATTAAAATGTTATTTTGAAAAATTAATATTTAATACAACTATTTATAATATGGACTAACAATTATAAAAAAAGAAATAGCAAATTAATTATTTATTAATTTTGAAGTTGGCGATGTTAATAGAGTACACGTATTTTAAATCATTTAATTAAGAAATTAATATTTTCATTTTTTCTTATTTTAATGATTTAGTAAATTAAGATTTAATAATATTTAGTACCATTAAAACTATGACGTGAATTTATATATTTATGATATCAATGGAATTCTAGGTATTATTAAAATAAATATAAAACGATATATATAAGGTTAGTAGACATGTAATATTTTTACTACTATTAACATAAAAGCAATATAATAAGGTTGTACTATTTTTGTTTTTTATAAATAAAAAATATAATATAATAGAGTTCTTGAAGTTATTTTATAAATAGATATTTAGAGTGTATTATTTATGTATATGAAAATCATTTATTTGGAATATAACAAAAACCATGTCACTTTTAAATAGTGACTATTAACATAAATAATTAAATACATATTTTTATTAAGAAAATTTTATATACTTGATTTCTTTGAATTCTAGATATAAGGGTAATAAATTTATATAATTGAGTTCTTTTATAAATAAATAATATATTATAATAGAGTCTTTTGAGTTCTTTTATAATAAAAATAAACAGTTTATTATTTATGTATATGAAAATCATTTTGTTAAAATATAACAAAAATCATGTGAATTTTAAATAGCGACCATTAACATACTTACATATTTTTTAATTTAATCGGAATAACAATATTTTATTTAATCTTTTTTACGATACATAAAATATTAAATATCATTAATGTTTTTTAAATTTAAATATTAATTTGTGCATTATACATTTATATATATATATATATATATATATATATATATATATATATATATATATATATATATATATATATATATATAGGTGGGTTCAATGGAGAACCTTCATGCATCGAAGAACCTTGAAGAACTTCCATGTACCACCACAAATGCATCACAATTCCCCCGTAATGCATCATTATTTCCACGTGATGCATCAAATTCTCGCGTGATGCATCGATTTCTACATTATTTCCACATGATGCATCAAATTCCCGCGTGATGCGTCAATTTCTACGTGATGCATTTTAGTTTTTCTAGCGATGCATTGTGGTTCTCCAAGATTCTTCGATGCATAAGGTTCTCCATTGAACCCACCCCTATATATATATATATATATATATATATATATATATATATATATATATATATATATATATATATATATATATATATATATCATGGCCTTCTGTAATAGTGATTATATACATAAAACTTTTTTTCAAATAAAATTTCAATATTTTAAATAACTTTTTTATATCATTCTGTATTACACGAAATAGTTATATCATGAATATCTTTTTTATGTGTATATTTATGCATAATTAATTGGTAATTTACAATTAATTATTAATTATGTATTGGTTCGTGACTTCATTCGTGATGGGAATATGTTTTCATAAAACACAAGATATTATTTGTAACAACCTAACTTTTGCCAAGCATGTAATAATGAATTTTGAGATAATAATATAATTTTGCTATATTATATGTATTTGCAAATAATGATTAAGAATGAAAATTTATTAAGTAAATATAATTTTAAATTATATTATAATACTAACATTTACCAGGTGGTAAATTCACTGTTTATAACCTGTTTCCAACCCCTGTTCACAAGAACAGTGCCATCCCCTTTTCTTATATTCTTAACCTAATCCTCGCAGCTCCCTTATGCAGTTATGCCATTTTCTATCATTTTTCTCTGCAAACCTAGCCGCCTGTGGTGGTGGCGCTGCACCGGTCAGCGGCGGTCGAGGGGGAGAGATAGAGACGGGCGAGTGTTGCGAGGTGTATGAGACTGTGAACGCTGAGAGAGATATGTGAGGCTGGACGGTGGTGATGGCGGCGTGTTGTGGCGGTGGCGGCGCTAGGGTTTGGGCCGCAGCCGCCGGTCGAGAGATTGAGGAAGAGCGAGTGAGCGAGAGGGAGCTTTGTAGGAGGTCAGGTTGTTGTTTATGGTGTTTACCGGTGAGCCGCGCCAATTTCATCATCCGCTCCACCGATTTCCTGCTTCATGCGATGATCATCGTTTGAAATCCTCCCTTTACTTCTACGACTCATTTGCTCCTTTCGTCTTCTTGACCCGCGTTTCCTTTCTCTTAGCAGCATCGATGCTCTCTCAGCAGTACCCATCCATTTTGGACTTCAACGGGCACCAGCTCCCCTCCTTGCATCTGTTACAAGTCGAGATCGAGCCTACCTCTGCATCTTTGAAAACCAGTGGTATTGAGTCAAAACCGATCTGCACCTAATGGTGCATCATGTTCTCGGTGAGGGTTTTTTTCAGTTTCATGCTCAAATTAAGAATGTTTATGTTTTTAAATATGTTTCTTCGTTCTGATCATGGTTGTTTTTTATGCTTCATATATTAGAAATATTTCAAATGTATGTATGTAGGTGGTCAGTTACTTCATTCTTTTACACAACTCTATTATAAAAGGTAACACTGGACGGTATCATTATTTTTGTATTTTGCCATATTAAAATAGGTTCCTCCATTGTTGAGGAGATGCTTGGATTGTGTTTTTCCTTGTATTACCGGTTAGAATAACTTATTGCTTACTTGAAGCATTGGCTGTCTTTAGACTGAATGAACTTCCGTAGTGCAGAGCTCCCACCTTCATATGACCGATTGATACTAATGGTATGGAGCAATGCTGTATAATTTGCAAAATATACATAACATGCATGATGCACAATCTCAGGGGAAAATGTTTTGGGTCCCTTGCTCATCTTGGAAGAGGATAAATTCATTGTGGCAATACATTTGTGTTAAATCCGGCTTCAAATTTGAGGGTTTGCGTTTGAGTTCTTATAATTGACTTGTGAAGGTTTGTAGATTTGAATCTGGGTTCAATTTAATGATTTTATTTTAGATGTTCTACACTTCCTGACCTTTAAAATTTGTAGTTGGAAGACACAGAAGAGGTGGCCATAGTCATGGTTACGGGGGATCCAATCATCACGCCAGAGGAGGTAATGCATTCATATATACTTTTTCAACCTACAATTTTTCATGTGATTTTATTGGCATCATCTTGCATATAATTCGAGTATCACACAACATTGAAATTCATCAAATAGATGTATGCCATTTAATTTTGTACAACTAATCAACTTTTATTCATTTTCAAAATAGCTTCGGATGTATTTTGACATCATGTTTGTAACTATTTTGTATGGCTATGTTGTTTTAACTCAAAAGACTAAACTTTTAAAGGAATAATTCGGATTTGAAATGTTTGTAGTGAATGTACATCACATAAGATGGACGTATTCAAGAAACTGACTGAAGGAATCAATTGATGGTTGCTTCTCCATCTTTTTAAATAAATGGGCTTCAAGAGTGACTTCCGATCCTTATGCATCTCTGATTTCTTCTCCATCCTTAAATTGATATATTGAAGATGTACACAAGGTAAGTCATATCCACACCTCATCGATCTATCTTTCTTAATTCTAGCCCTACAATGTGAAACCAGTCCACTGTAATACACTATTACTGTTGTTTTGGGTTTGTAGTTGATTTCATTGTGTCAAACAGGGCCATCAAAAATACATAATCGTTTTCTTCATGACTAAAATTTTATTTTACAAAGTGGTTCAATTAGGTTTATCATGATGCATTGTGTTTATGTAGCAAAATTATGTCTTAACTATATTTTGTTTAAAGAAATCAAAAATACAATTACGGGTTCATGAAATATATATACTTTTTACTATAATTCTGTTATGAACACCCATATCGGTGTTTATAAATACAAACTACAGTGAAGATCAATTATACTAAAAATAGTTAATTTTTCTATAATACGTGGATGAAATCATAACCCCTTTAAGGCAAAAAAAATGCATTCACTATTTTATTGTATGTGTTTTATATGATAAAAAGGTAAAACAACAGCTTCTTTCCTTCTTCTCTTTTCATGAGCTTCTAAAGGGATGCAGTTACTTTCTGTTTCAATTCTATCTTTGTGTTTATGAAGAATGATTAAATTATTTATATGGTTAACTCATAAAATATTTTGGTTATTGTGACCTGCAATACCATCCACAGCGACCCCAATTTTAACCACAGCTCAACTGATTTCCTTCGTTGCGACAATTTTGAATCTCTTTTGTCTTTTGCAATAGTCCTCTTTCCTCCCCTTGCTTCTCCATCTTCGATCGATGAGTCTCTTGCTTCTTCATCTTTCGAAATCAACTGAAGAAGATCAAGGATATGTTGTCTTTCTGTCTTCAAGAAATCGTCCGTTGATTTAATTGATGGTTGATTCTTATGAAATTACAAGCATATCATTTTTTGTGAGTTTTGATTCGAAATATTTGAAGCCGCTTATGATAAGTTTTTCTCTATTTCTTTTTATTTTTTCTTTTTGAGGATCTTGCCGAATGGTTAATCTATAAATCAATTATATTTCTCGCTTCCTACTACATGTATCTGATGATATTAGCATAATGTTTGATGTTACGTATTATCATTTTTTAGATATTTATGTAGTTAATGGCGAAATATGGAGAGACCATTTTCAAGTTAATGATATTTAATAATCAATTGTAGTTTTTTGGTGCAGGTCCTTAATATTCAATATTGTATCCTATCATTTATTGAATGTTTATATCAGGTTACATTCGAAACACTAATATCAACTACGACGATTCAGAGATAAGCCTTGGAAGCATCCCCAAGCAGACAAAATTTCAATTTTGGGTTTAACGAAGATAGTTGGAAGCTCTTTTGCATCCAAATGGTAATAATCTGTTCTTACTAATGATAATCTGATTATAAGATCTACATATATTCATATGTTTTAATTTTCTAAACTGATTATCTAATTCTAAACCAAGTCTATGATATCTGGTTATGTCATTCTGATTGTCCAATATTATATAATCACTTATGAAAGAAACATCACAAACAATTCCGATAAAAAAGTAGTGCATTACAAGTATCTAAACCTGGAATATAGACTTTTTATTGACAATTTATGCTTATGCAGAATTACATATCTATTCATCTTCACTGTTAGATGTTCTGAAAGACAATCTATATAAACTTGGTTGGTATATGGGAGATAAAATTTATTGTTTGATATTTAAGAAGGTGGGAATGCATGCTACCTCATTCAACAGATTTAAGAGGTTCTGTCATATCATCTAATGATGCTGATAATTGATAATTTTTGTTTTATCAAATTATCTTCTTTTAGTCGTTTTCTTTGACTTATCTTTATCATTTTTGGCACTAAAATGCGAAATCAATCATTTTTAATATGTTACTTATGGTGTGTAGGTTTGTAGTTGATTTCATTATGTGAGACAGAACCATCAAAATACTAGATGGATGGTCAGGTTCTTCTAGGCCATGAGCTAACGGTTGTTTTTGCAGAGAAAAATCGTAAAAGCCATCTGATATATATGAGATTAAGAGAGCGGAGGTAAGTTTATTCACTTATCGATTCAAGAAGTCCATTGAAGTTTCATTGTGGTTTTTTTACTTATTCATGCAAGACGTAGATACCAGAGACATTCCAATAAAAAGTTGATTGAAATGTTATACATTGCCAATAGCATCTAAAATTCCAATACAAATCAAGCACTAAGCAAAAGGTTTTCTTGGAATTTATTTTATTGAATTGAGGTGGAGAGTAGTTTTATTAGTGGACAGTGGTTGTCTTGGTACTTGTAGTTGAATATGAATATGTATGGTAGTGTCTGATCTCTGAATGATGATTTGGTTTAGTTTTAGTGATGCTGCTATTGATATTCTTGATTTTGAATTGCTAGAAGTTCCTTGATTCATGTTCAGAGACAGAAAGGAAATCAACCGGTTAAAGCAGCAAATAAATTTATTTGGAACCGATTAATCTCTGGTTTGAGTGGCATGTGGCTGGCTACCTGGTAATTTAAATCAAATCAACGTTGAAGGGCTGGTGAAGAAGAAAATTTTTTTTATGAGGTTAAGAAGGAAGGGAAGGGGTGAAAATTTACCCAATCTAAAGACATTGAGGTAAACATGAAGCAGTAGTTATTTGCAAAGTCACAAATGCCATACTTTTTTCCTAATTTTTCCTCATGTTATGTAATCTTGTATATATATGACAGCTTACTTGAAACAAAGTTTTGCTTTCATCAACTGATTCACTTGCCCTTAAGCATGTAATACAAAGTTTAAACTTCACTCAAAAAACAAACCTCTTCTGCATGCTTTTTTTTTTTTATTGAATTCTACATTTATTATATATATGAACATGAGGGTGGGTTCTCTATAAACAAAAATCGACTATAATTATATATCCTCAAATCCTTCATACATATCTTTGCAAAAATGGAAATTATCTTTTAATCTTCAACGTACATGTGCATTTTTACTACTGGAGCAATTGGCCGGGTTTAATGGATATGATATGTTTTCCTATACTTCTGTTGTGTTACTGTTTTACTATTTTTAATATTAATTCACATCTATATATATCCGTTGTGGAGGGTATTCCTGCTCTAATCTAGCAACGAGTGCGCTACAAATTTATTGAATTGCAACTGCTGAAGCGGGATAATTGTAAACGGATTTGGATCAAGAGACTCCATTGTTCTTGGGAACTGGGAAGTCACCTTTTGGGAGACATCTCGCTATATATCACTTTCATAATAATAAGTCATCAACCACAATGTTTTTCTTATCATTCAACTCGAATTAATAAACTTGTAAAAACAAAATTTGTACGGAACACAATTACATATTCCATTCCTCTTGCAAAATATAAAACAACATATAACACATCTTTTATTTTTCATCTTAATCTTCATAATCTATGTTGCCATACCCGCCGCATCGCGCGGGCCAACTACCTCGTTATATATATGATATAATTGAGTAAAATAAAAGAGATGTAAAATACAAAAGTTTAGTGGGTTAAATACACAAAGTGATAAAATGAAATATAAAAACAAAAGATAATGATCATTTATGATCATTAATACAAATTGCTCTCTCTCTCTCTCTCTCTCTCTAATCTCTCTCTACCTCTCGGCTAATCTCACAAATATCATCAAGACTCATCAAAATTGCAATCAATTGAAGTTTTAAATCCAAAAGAAGTTACAAGGAAGATCAATCAACAATAAGCTACAAGATTTTCAAGGTAAAAATTTCATTTAATTTTGATATTTTATATGTTTGGTTCGGTTTTTATAAAAACCGAAACCAAAGAATTAAAGTATGAAAATTATAAGTTGCATGATAGAAATGTTGATAGTTAATGATGAATTTAAGTTAATAAAAGTGATAGAAACAAGAAATTGTGATTAGATTGTCCAAAAATGATGAAATTGGAACTTTTATGAAAAATTTGTGTTCTTGACAAGGATTATCATTCTTGGATGATCTTGATCAAATAGGAGTGTTTATGATAGGGAAATTAGTATAAAATTAACCTAAATATGATAATGTATCAAAACAATACATTGCATGTTGATTATAAAGATTTTTGGGAATTATTATGAAAAATCCGAATGTATAAATACTCAAGAACACCAAGAACATTTCTGAAAATTATAAGTCTTTTAGTCCGAATTCGGGTAAGACCGAATTCGGATGGTGCTTCATTTTCGGAACCCATGATTTCGGATGATCATAATTCGGTTCCTATGTCCTAATTCGGACCCTGCATTTCGGATGGTACCTGATTCGGATGTTTCCATTTTCGATCCGGATACTATCTCGGATGGTGTCAACTTCGGATACCTTTGACCGAATCCAGATGGTTCATTTCGGATGGATCCGAATCCGGGATTGGTCCGAATCTTAAATGCTGATTTCTATATTTTAATAAAATAATGATTGTATGCATGGATATATATATATATATATATATATATATATATATATATATATATATATATATATATATATACATATATATAGAAAGCTTTTGAGAAATTATGAAACAAAGAATATAAATAAATGAAAGATTGAGAAGATTATCAGTTATCAGAATCAGATAAAATTCAAGAATTTAAAGATTATAATGATGATGATAAAGATGATGAAATTGACATGATATTATCATGATAATTCTGGACAGGTTCAGTGAAATTCTGAACATAGAGATTTAAAGATTTAAAAGCGGATCAAGACTTGATTTGACAGAGAACAGAATTGACAAAGATAAAATCCTGAGATAACTCAGGTGGCAGATTTTATATCTGTTTGATAAAGATCCAGACCAGTGAGTTATAGATATTCAGATTGAACATGCATAAATTCCGGTTGAGATATATTGTTGATGATAGATTTATTGACATTCATTTTATCAGCTAGATTGAAACCTGTGCACACTATGGTTCGGTGTTGCCCAGTGAATCATGATAGCTATTTGATTATCATTTCATATTGCATTTAAGACTTCTTCATATATTGCTTTATGATTCATTGCTATCATGACTTCTATGACTTAAGCTTTCATTATTGATCAGACATTTGATAGATTTATTCAGCTTGACTAGCCTTGATGGTCTATTGTTCTAGACCTGGCTATTTCACCAGTTCTTATAAACTTGGTAATGACCTCCGATGTTCCGCCATATTGACTTACTGGTAGCTAGCCCAGTATGTGGCTGATCCCCACGATTTAAGCGTGAGTGTGGCCTGAACATCATCAAATTCTATGATTCTATGTCTCAATCATGAGGGCTGTAGCGGCAGCCAAGACATATCACGCTAAGACTGATGACCCGCTTGACACGCATGTTGATATTGAAAATCTATAAACTCACTAAGCTTTGCTTACAGATGTTGCATTAATATTTTACAGGAAAAGCCAAAGGAAAATCACCTGCAGGACCTAGTACTTAGATCATTCAAGATCCAAGTTTTGAAGCTTTCTTAGACCACTACTCAACAAACTTTCTGGTACTGATTGGAAGACAGAAAATGTGGTGGTTCTGGGTAGACTTAATGTGAATGTATGATGTTATGACTAGATTAGATGTTACCTTTTTATAACTTTATTTTGAAATATGTAACTTAAATCCTAATCTGTAATGTACATGTAATTATTAATTCCGCAATTAATTACCCTATCTTAGTATGGTTGATATCGTATTGCATGATGTGGGACCTAGACTCTGAGGACTGCCCCGTAAGGGGAGGTCTTCACAGGATGGTCGTATTCAATCTCGACCTCATTCCGATTCCGTTAAAAGAATTTGACGTCATCATCGGCATGGATTGGCTAATGAACAACGAGGCTACAATTATCTGCAACCGGCGAGTCATCAGAATCAAGTCTTCAGACGGTCGGGTATTGGAGATCAAAGTAGAGAAAAGAAAAGGTGCTCACTGCTTCATATCTATAGAAAGAGCTCATAAATACTTGTTTAGAGGTCATGACTCATATCTTTGTTATGCTCTATCTGAGTCCAGCTCTGAAAAGAAATCTCTGTCCGATATTCCTATTGTCTGCGAGTTCCCAGACGTTTTTCCTGAGGACATTTCCGGAGTGCCACCGGAACGTCAAGTCGAGTTCAGTATTGACTTAGTTCCTGGTGCGGCTCCTATTGCAAAAGCTCCTTACAGACTTGCACCTGCAGAAATGCAGGAAATGTCAAAGCAACTGCAAGAACTGTTAGAGAAGGGGTTTATCCGACCGAGTTCTTCTCCGTGGGGTGCACCTGTTCTATTTGTTAAAAAGAAAGACGGAACCTTCCGTATGTGCATCGACTATCGCGAGTTGAACAAGGTTACAATAAAGAATAAATATCCTCTGCCCAGGATCGATGATCTGTTTGATCAGCTACAAGGAGCCAGCTATTTCTCGAAAATCGATCTTCGTTCTGGGTATCATCAATTAAAAGTCAGAGATGAAGATATTCCAAAGACAGCCTTCCGTACAAGATACGGTCATTACGAATTTCTCGTGATGCCGTTTGGCTTGACAAATGCACCAGCGGCGTTCATGGATCTCATGAACCGTGTGTGCAGACCAATGTTGGATAAATCAGTTATCGTATTCATAGACGATATTCTGATTTACTCCAAAACGGAGGCTGATCATTCTATTCATCTGCGGCAATTGCTAGAGTTATTGAGAAAAGAAAGACTCTACGCAAAATTTTCTAAATGCGAATTTTGGCTCAGACAGATTCAGTTCCTTGGCCATGTTGTTTCTCGCGAAGGGATTTCTGTTGATCCTTCTAAAGTCGAGGCCGTTCAGAAATGGCAAATGCCTCGTAATGCCTCAGAAATCCGAAGTTTCCTTGGATTGGCCGGTTATTATCGGCGATTCATAAAGGATTTCTCGAAAATTGCTGTACCTCTAACGATGCTAACACGAAAGAATACTCCTTTAGTTTGGTCCGATAAACAGCAAGAGGCATTTGACATTCTGAAGCAAAAGCTTATTCAAGCGTCGATCCTAGCCTTGCCAGAAGGCAATGACGATTTCGTTGTTTACAGCGATGCATCTGGTACTGGCTTAGGATGTGTTCTCATGCAAAGGGGAAAAGTAATTGCCTACGCTTCAAGGCAATTAAAGGATTACGAGAAAAGTGCACCAACTCATGATCTTGAGTTGGCTGCCGTCACCTTTGCTCTGAAAATCTGGCGGCATTATCTCTATGGGACTCGGTGTCAGCTTTACACCGATCATAAGAGTCTCAAGCATATTTTTACTCAAAAGGATCTAAATATGAAACAGCGACGGTCCTTGGAGCTTATTAAGGACTATGATTGCGAGATCCTATATCATCCCGTCAAAGCTAATGTTGTCGCGGATGCTTTGAGTAGGAAAGTCTATCCGGAAAAGTGCTGCTATGCCCTGACTCCTATAATATTCTCTTCGGATCTTATTGAAGACATCCGAGTTGCTCAAGCTGGAGCATTGAAAGAAGAGAATATTGATTCTGAAAATCTAAAAGGGCAATTACAATTTCTAACTCTGAATCATTTGGGACTTCATTGTCTCAAGGGAAACCGAATCTGGGTTCCTAAGTATGGTTCAATTCGCAGCACTCTTCTGTCTGAAGCCCATCAGTCCAAGTTATCTGTTCATCCTGGCAGCTCAAAGATGTACTTTGATCTAAAAGCTGATTACTGGTGGCCAGGAATGAAGAAAGACATCGGTAAATGTGTTGAAAGCTGCAGAGTATGTCAGATGGTAAAGGCAGAACACCAGAAACCCTTCGGGGATATGCAACCACTACCAGTTCCCGAGTGGAAGTGAGAGCATATAACAATGGACTTCGTCACGAAACTGCCGAAAACCAAGAGACAGCACGACTCCATCTGGGTAGTCGTGGACCGATTAACGAAGTCAGCTCACTTCATACCGATGAAAGAAATATACTCCCTCGATAGATTGGCACAGATATACATCACTGAAATCATTTCACGTCACGGTGTGCCAAAGTCTATCGTATCCGATCGTGATAGTCGTTTCACATCCAGATTCTGGCAAGCTCTACAAGACGGGATGGGTACTCGGATCTCTATGAGTACTGCTTACCATCCTAATGCAGATGGCCAGAGTGAGCGTACTATCCTAACTCTGGAAGATATGCTTCGTGCCTGCATTCTTGATCTAGGTGGTAACTGGGATGACCACTTGCCTCTGGTCGAATTCTCATACAACAACAGTTATCATTCTACGATCAAGATGTCTCCTTTTGAAGCTCTATACGGAAGAAAGTGCAGAACTCCCACCTGTTGGCGCGAAACAGGTGAATCGCCAATAGCAGGACCTGCCCTTCTACAGTTGACTCACGAGAAGATTCAACTTGTTAGAAGAAATATTCTTGAAGCTCAAAGCAGGCAGAAGTCATATTATGATAACCGGCACAGATCTATCAGCTTTGCGGTTAACGATTGGGTTATGTTGAAAGTATCTCCAATGAGGAATGTGGTGCGGTTCATTAAAAGAAATAAGCTAGCTCCAAGATTTATCGGCCCGTTCAAGATTGTCGAAAAGATTGGAAACCAATCTTATCGTCTTGAATTGCCAGCGGACTTATCTGGAATACATCCCGTATTCCATGTCAGTCATCTGAGAAAGAGTTTAGCTGACGAAAGAGAAGTTCAGATACCACATGTTAACCTGCAGATAGATGAGAAGCTTCGAGTAGTTGAAGAGCCGGAATGTATTCTGGACTCGAAGACCAAAAAGCTTCGGAATAAAGAAATACAGATGGTGCTCGTCCAGTGGAAACATCACAAAGGTTCGCATCAGTCTTGGGAATCCAGAGATGTTATGAAAGCAACATATCCCAGTCTGTTCGAACGTAGCTAACTTCGGGGACGAAGTTTGTGCGTGGTGGAGCCCATTCTGTAACAACCTAACTTTTTGCCAAGCATGTAATAATTGATTTATGAGATAATAATGTAATTTTATTACATTATTTAAAGATGTAATTTATTTAAGTTTGAAATTATTAAATTAAATTATTTATATATGTTATGAATCATTAAAAATGATTAAAGTTAAAAGAGAATGTAAAATACAAAAGTTTAGTCGGTTAAATACTCAAATGATAAATGAAATATATATATAAACTTAAATAATGGTCATTTAATCACAATTAAGATTTTAACTCTCTCTCTATACTCTCTCACTAAAACATACGGATCCTTCACAAATTCTTCAAATAATCCATCAATTTAGCAATCAATTCAAGATTCAAGACAAGAAGGAGTTACAACAACATTAATCCACAAGAAACTACAAAGATTGAGGTAAAAATTCACTTAAATTTATATCTTTTAGAAGTTTGGTTCGGTTTTAGTAAAAACCAAAACCAAAAGATTAGAACATGAGAATTTGTGATTTCATGTTTAAAGTTTTTATAGATTATGATGAATTTAAGTTAATTGTTGTTAAAGAAACAAAAATCAGAGGATGGATCATCCAAATTTAGTACAAATCGGATTTTTACCAAAAATGGTGTTCTTGACAAAAATGATGAATTTTGGATAATCTTGATCAAAATATGATGTTATTGATAGGGAAATTAGTATAAAATTAACCCAATAATCATAATACATCAATATATAACATTGCATGTTAATAAAATGGGTTTTTAGTAATTTTTATGAAAAATCCGAATGAATATATTCAAGAACATCAAGAACAATTTCTGGGAAAATACTTAGTATAGGATCCGAATTCGGATATACCCGAATTCGGATGTATCCCCATTTCGGATGCTTTCAATATTTCGGACTTCTATATTTCGGACCCACCTAGATTCGGATGATGTTTAAATTCGGATTTTTGCTTTGATCCTAATTCGGATGTTATGCTAAATTCGGATATCTCAAATTCGGTTGGGTCATGATCCGAATTCGGGTTATACTATTTCGGATGGAGTCAAATCCGGGTGCCCAATTCGGTCAGATCCGAATCCGGATCCCCAATCCGGGCTAAACCGAAATTGAGTGATCCGAAACCCACTTTTATGTATTTGATATTTCAATTAAATGAATGATTATATATATTGTTAAATATATAAATAGAGGACTTTTGAGAAATATTGAGACAAAGAATGATTTGTGAAATAAATAAGTTATCAGAATCAGATAGAATTAAAGACTTTAATGACCAAAAGATGATGAAATTCCATGATAATGATGATGATATTGACATGATTGATATAATATGATTCTGGACAGGTTCAGTTAATATCTGAACATTGATTTAAAGACTTAAAGACTTAAAAGCGGGTCAGAGATTTGATTGACAAAACAGAATTGACAAAGATAAAATCCTGAGATAACTCAGGTGGCAGATTTTTATATCTGTTTGATAAAGACCCAGACCAGTGAGTTATAGATATTCAGATTGAACATGCATAAATTCCGGTTGAGATATATAGTTGATGATAGATTTATTGACATTCATTTTATCAGCTGGATTGAAACCTGTGCACACTATGGTTCGGTGTTGCCTAGTGAATCATGATAGCTATTTGATTATCATTTCATATTGCATTTAATACTTATTCATATATTGCTTTATGATTCATTGCTATCATGACTTCTATGACTTAATCTTTCACAATTAATCAGACATTTGACATATATATTGATTCAGCTTGACTAGCCTTGATGGTCTATTGTTCTAGACCTGGCTATTTCACCAGTTCTTATGAACTTGGTAATGAACTCCGATGTTCCGCCATATTGACTTACTGGTAGCTAGCCCAGTATGTGGCTGATCCCCACGATTTAAGCGTGAGTGTGGCCTGAACATCATCAAATTCTATGATTCTATGTCTCAATCATGAGGGCTGTAGCGGCAGCCAAGACATATCACGCTAAGACTGATGACCCGCTTGACACGCATGTTGATATTGAAAATCTATAAACTCACTAAGCTTTGCTTACAGATGTTGCATTAATATTTTACAGGAAAAGCCAAAGGAAAATCACCTGCAGGACCTAGTACTTAGGTCATTCAAGATCCAAGTTTTGAAGCTTTCTTAGACCACTACTCAAAGAACCTTCTGGTACTGATTGGAAGACAGCAAATGTGGTGGTTTTGGGTAGACTTGATGTGACTTATGATGTTATGATTAGATTAGATATTACCCTTTTATAACTTTAATTTGAAAATCTGTAATCTGTAATGAATTTAATCCTAATCTGTAATGTACATGTAATTTTTAATTCCGCAATTAATTACCCTATCTGAGTATGGTTGATATCGTATTGCATGATGTGGGACCTAGACTCTGAGGACTGCCCTGTAAGGGGAGGTCTTCATTCTGAATTCATTTTATCGAAGTCAACCGTATTCACCGCTACTTAATTGCTATTATTAAAGCTATTGATGCACAACAATTTGATACGTTTCTAAGCACTTGGTGAATACCATTTTCTAACTTGATTGTTAGATGATTATTATTTAACACATTAATGTCAATAACTTCTTATATTTTTCACTTATTTATATATACTAAAGATGTAATTTAAATACTCTATTTTATTTGAAATAAATGTCTTAAAATATTACTACATAAACCATTCAATTGCCATAAAAATGCTCTATTTAATATTATACTCAATATTTAAAATTTTCTTATGATAACAAAACCATCCAACCTTTTCATTTTCTTATTAATTAATTACCAACCTTTAATTTACCCTATTTAACAAATTATTTTCATTACTATTATGTCACCTTTTGTATCGTCTTAATGTAGTTGTTTATGCACACAAATTTGTTTGACGATACAATTTGATATGATATTTGTCAATTTAGAGTTTATATAGTGGCTCTAACAAACATACATTTCTAATAATAACATGATATTTTAAATAAAAATCAATTAGCTCGGTGCATCGCACGGGCCGTCATGACTAGTATAAATATATATAGTATACATATGATAAATGTTGTAGATACTTAATTAAAATTAGATGAACTAACTATTTTTAGATATTTAACGAAAATTAACAAAATGCTTACTATTGTTATTTAATACATTTTTATATTAAAATTAAATCAAATAAATAATACTCATATTTATTGAATGAAACTCAACTTATATATAACAGACTCAACATTTATAAAAACAACTAACTAAATATAATTATATATTACTTGATAATCAATTTCACAAAATAGAATAAACATACATGTGTTAGAGATGAAAAACAAACTTGATATTTGAAAAATAAATCAAGAAGAAAACTAACCGGTGAAAATCTAGGAGAAAAATGTTTTAGGTTGACAAATGGATTATTTGCAACCCATACTATTTAAAACTTTTGATGATCATTCATCTTCTTTGTAACCTATGGATAAATAATGAAATAACAATTAATTATAGATAACCAAAGGTTATGAAACGGTAATGACATTAAACAAAAAAAAGCAAAAATTTAAATGAGACATAATTTTTAAATATAAAAGAAGATAAGTTAAAAAATGAAATTTAAAAGTAAATATATAAATATATATAGTATACATATGATAAATGTTGTAGATATTTAATTAAAATTAGATGAACTAACTATTTTTAGATATTTAACGAAAATTAACAAAATGCTTACTATTGTTATTTAATAAATTTTTATATTAAAATTAAATCAAATAAATAATACTCATATTTATTGAATGAAACTCAACTTATATATTTTGTTTGGATTAATTTGTTGATTAACTGATTATTTAAAGACTACTTAAGGAATCATATATTTTCATAAAAGTTTTTAAAAATTAGAAAAAAAATGTTTCTTAAAATTTAGGTAAAACGTGTAAGTATTTTAAAATTTCTTATACATTAATTAAATACATGTTATTACATGAGATTTATGCTACACGACTCAAGTTATCAAACTAAATTAAAAAATAAACTAATTTTTTAATCTAAATATATAATAATTATATTTTATTATATAGAATTATCAATATAGAATTCAATGGTCATGTAAGTTATTTTTTTAATTAACTATGACATTAATTTTGATGGTGAAAAGGTTTAAATGTTACAAAGACTCTATTTTTATATATTAAAAATATTTTTTTAAAAAAGTAATTAATACTCTTATTTATTACATAGGACTCAACTTTTATATATATATAGACTAGTTTTTATTACCTGCGTCTTACGCGGATATTTTTAATATATATAAAATATAAAAAAGTAAAAGGTAAAGGTATAAATATTTTTTTAAACAAAAGTATATAAGAATGACTTTATTATTTATTATGACCTGTTTATTTTATATATTTCTAAATATATATGAATAGGAATTACTTTCTTATATTTTTTAAACTTTTATTATATCATATTATGATTAATAAGTTAGTAGAGTATTATATTTTGTTTGATTTGATTTGATTTGAATTTAAAAGTAGATTATATTAGATTTGGATAGATATAATTTAATTTTTATTTATTATTTTTAAAACCTATAAATGTCACGTGTCGATTCATGATAATGACACGCGACTTCACAATAAATAAGTATAGTTAGTCTTTTATTAGTATTTATAGATAGATTGAAAAAACAAATTTTGAAAACAAATTAAGTAGAATATTGTTAGGTACATGTGGCAATCCCATATTAAGCCAATTGGCGCTCTATCCAGATATCATGTGGCATCTAGTTACTCATATAATAGAATATATAGATTATTACCTGCGTCTTACGCGGATATTTTTAATATATATAAAATATAAAAAATTAAAAGGTAAAGGTATAAATATTTTTTTAAACAAAAGTATATAAGAATGACTTTATTATTTATTATGACCTGTTTATTTTATATATTTCTAAATATATATGAATAGGAATTACTTTCTTTTATTTTTTAAACTTTTATTATATCATATTATGATTAATAAGTTAGTAGAGTATTATATTTTGTTTGATTTGATTTGATTTGAATTTAAAAGTAGATTATATTATATTTGAATAGATATAATTTAAATTTTATTTATTATTTTTAAAACCTATAAATGTCATGTGTCGATTCATGATAATGACACGCGACTTCACAATAAATAAGTATAGTTAGTCTTTTATTAGTATTTATAGATAGATTGAAAAAACAAATTTTAAAAACAAATTAAGTAGAATATTGTTAGGTACATGTGGCAATCCCATATTAAGCCAATTGGCGCTCTATCGAGATGCCATGTGGCATCTAGTTACTCATATAATAGAATAGATAGATATTTACTTTTAAATTTCATTTTTAACTTATCTTCTTTTATATTTAAAAATTATGTCTCATTTAATTTTTGCTTTTTTTTGTTTAATGTCATTACCGTTTCATAACCCTTGGTTATCTATAATTAATTGTTATTTCATTATTTATCCATAGGTTACAAAAAATATGAATGATCATCAAAAGTTTTAAATAGTATGAGTTGCAAATAATCCATTTGTCAACCTAAAACATTTTTCTCCTAGATTTTCACCGGTTAGTTTTCTTCTTGATTTATTTTTCAAATATCAAGTTTGTTTTTCATCTCTAACACATGTATGTTTATTCTATTTTGTGAAATTGATTATCAAGTAATATATAATTATATTTAGTTAGTTGTTTTTATAAATGTTGAGTCTGTTATATATAAGTTGAGTTTCATTCAATAAATATGAGCATTATTTATTTGATTTAATTTTAATATAAAAATTTATTAAATAACAATAGTAAGCATTTTGTTAATTTTCGTTAAATATCTAAAAATAGTTAGTTCATCTAATTTTAATTAAATATCTACAACATTTATCATATGTATACTATATATATTTATATATTTACTTTTAAATTTCATTTTTTAACTTATCTTCTTTTATATTTAAAAATTATGTCTCATTTAAATTTTTGCTTTTTTTTGTTTAATGTCATTACCGTTTCATAACCCTTGGTTATCTATAATTAATTGTTATTTCATTATTTATCCATAGGTTACAAAAAATATGAATGATCATCAAAAGTTTTAAATAGTATGAGTTGCAAATAATCCATTTGTCAACCTAAAAATTTTTTCTCCTAGAATTTCACCGGTTAGTTTTCTTCTTGATTTATTTTTCAAATATCAAGTTTGTTTTTCATCTCTAACACATGTATGTTTATTCTATTTTGTGAAATTGATTATCACTGTATTTATTTTGTGATATTTTATATTTGACAGTGATATTGACGGACATTATTGAAGTGACCATCTTGTATTAATAAATTGTTTATGTTGATGTAGGTGTTTGATGCGTTCAATATTGATATGCCATATATCCTAAAGGTTCGTTGCTAAAAAAATATATATGTCAATGTTATATCACCAACATAAATAGTTCATTGTCATGTATTTCTTTCAACTATATAGTTTTAAACTATAATAAATTTTTTTAAATGTATCAACAACTAAATTTTTGTTCTCTATGCTTGAATTATTCTATGAATATCTTCTTGATTATTTTTCAACAATAAAAATTTTACAATATTTATTTTTAGTGATTTATTTTTTATTTCAATTCATTTTTGAATAATTTTCAATAAATATTGATCTAGAAATGTTATTGAATAACATACAGTTTAATAAAAATTGTAATGTCTTTTAATATAACCATCGTTACACAATTAGGTATTGTGAATACTAATATTTAATTTAATGAGAATATTTGTATCTATGTTTATACATTTTCTAGGTCTTTTATATTCCCTTAATATTAACAATGCACTATATATTTTACTTTAAGTTTTTATGTTTATTGAATTAGTAATTTAATATTTTTTTAATGGGTATATTTCATTTAGTATAGTATTTCGTTTCTTATTTGGTTGTGATTTCATTATGGGATACAACACATTAATGCAATATTTTTGAATTTAAAAAAGTTCAAATAACAAAGCTCATAATAATTATTTTATTTAAATATCATTAATCATTTCATAAAATAATTTGCTAATTATAAGGTTATAAAAAATTTATTCATTCTATTATATAAATAAAATTCTTAATCGTTAATAACGAACCATTAATCATATAAATCATATGTGATTTTGATTAATGTATAGTGAATTAGTAAAAATCACGTCTAACAAAACCATATAAAAGACATAGAAATAAATATGGTATTTTTACGATTATCATTAGCATTATTTTGAAAATTATCAAAATATACATGAAAGTGCATAATTTCTTTGAGTTCTTTTATAAATAAATAATATAATATAGTTCTTTCTATAAAAATGTTGAGTCCATATGTATTAACTAATTGTAATAAATTTTTTGTATACTTGACTTCTTTGAATTCTAAATATAATGTAATAAACTATTATATTGAGTTTTTATAAATAACAAAATAATATAATATAATATAGTTCTTTCAGTTTTTTTAAAACAAATATTTAAAGCGTATTATTTTTGTCTTTTATAAATAAAGAATATAATATAATAGAGTTTTTGAAATTATTTTATAAATAAATATTTAGAGTATATTATTTATGCATATGAAAATCATTTTTTGGAATATAGCAGAAACCATGTCACTTATAAATAGTGACTATTAGCATAAATAATTAAATACATATTTTTATTAAGAAAAATTTATATACTTGATTTCTTTGAGTTCTAGATATAAATAAATAGTATAATATAAAAGAGTTCTTTTATAAAAAAAATAATATTTCCAGTTTATTATTTTATGTATATGAAAATCATTTTGAGTTCTTTTATAAATAAATATTTACAGTTTAATATTTATGTATATGAAAATCATTTTGTTAAAATATAACAAAAATCATGCGAATTTTAAATAGTGACTATTAACACACATACATATTTTTCTAATTTAATTGGAATAATTATATTTTAGATAATCTCTTTTACAATACATGAAATATTAAATATCATTAATGTTTTTTAATTTAAATATTAATTTGTGTATTATAAATAAAAATATATTCATAAATCTCTATATCATGTCGTTTTGTAATAGTGATTATAAATATAAATATATATAAATTTTGTTCAAACAAAAATTTTAATATTTTAAATCATTTTTTTATATAATTATGTATTACACGAAATAGTTATATCATGAATATCTTTTTTATGTACATATTTATCCATAATTAATTAGTAAATACAATTAATTACTAATTATGTTTTTGGTTCGTTACTTCATTTGTGATGAAAATATGTTTTCATAAAATACAAGATATTATTGCACAAAACCTTCTTAATTTATTTTATGAAAGCCAACCCAATTCACCACTACTTAATTACTATTATTGAAGTTATTAATGCACAATAATTTGATATGTTTCTACGCACTTGATGAATACCGTATTCTAACTTGATTATTTTAATGACTATTATTTAACCCATTAATGTTAACAATTTCTTACATTTTCTCTTATTTATATATACTAAAGATGTAATTTAAATACTCTATTTTATTTGAAATAAATGTTATAAAGAATTACTACACAAAACAATTCAATTGTCATTAAAATGCTCTATTTAATTACATACTCAATCTTTAAAAATTCTTATAATAACAAAACCATCCAACCTTTTCATTTTCTTATTAATTAATTACTGCACGCCCCATGATATGTGTACACATTTAAAAGTGTTATGTTTGTTGTTTATTAATCAATCTTTGTGTTCTTATAATGGCTCCTACCCGATGTAATTTATTTTTAGCGATCTAACAACTAATCAAGTGTGCTCACAGGTATGAAGTTAATGACTCGCTCACATGCATATGTTTCCATTGATTTTTTTCCCCTGCAATCACTAAGAAACCCCTCACAACTCATTAATTTTTTATTTGAATTTGTAGGTGGAACTGCTAGCGATTTCTTAGTATTCTAGACTATATGGACCATCTTGAGTTTCAACCCGAGGTATTTAATTTTCAAATAAATTTACATACCAATTACTAGAATCGAATTATTTAGTAAGCTAATGTTTAATTTAGGACATCAACATTGTAGTGTAACATTTTCAAATGATTGTATTTTTTTAGTTATTGATTAACAATATACAAAGATCATTTGCCCATAGTATTAATTGTGAAGATACATAATAGTATTAATTTTCAAATTCAAGTTTTCATCACAGGATGAAGCGGTTATGAATGGTTTCACTCAAGTGTATCATACTCATGTTTTGCTAATCACATAATGTTTTTCTTTTAATAATCGTCCATCTTATATTTTGGGGATGTATATTACCTTATTTAATTAATCTTAATCAATATAATTATCTTATTATATTTATTTTTTTGGGTTTCTTTCACAAGTACCCATTTTTTTAAAAACAATTATTTTGATTTGAAATTTTTGCATAGATGTCCATATATTTTTATTTGTGTTGCGCTATAATTCTCATTCGTTTCATGCATGTATATTTGGATTATTTGTACAGATATTTGTTATTTATCTAAAATTTCATAGTCTTTTAATGTATGATTTAGATTCGCATCAAATATTAAGAGAGATCTATACAATGTATTGGTTTTTACGTCACGTAATAAAACTAATACACTAATTAAATTACTTATTATATGGAATACATTATTAAGACCTTTAAATTAATCCAAACTTTTAATTGAATGTACTTTAATTTATATGTATTATTAGCAAGGATAAAATCGTACAAAAAACTTCCAATTCCTAAAGTAATAAGTAATAGTATTGTTAATATAAATTTAAAATTATAATGATTTACTTAATTTTAGTTAAATATTTAAACCGTAATTAAACCCTTGATATATATAATAGTAATAATGATTTGTAAAAATTATAATTTGTAGTTATCGATCTTAATAACATAGTTTATCAAAGAGATACGTACTAACTATTACATATTTATGAATTTAAAAATCCCAATATGTATTTTTATTTTTAGTGAAGCTCTTCAACATTTAGGATGATTAAGTCCAAAGTTTTATAAAATTTAATGATTAAATTACATGGCATATTTGTTTAATATATGTGTAACTCATTCTAATAATCATTTTTTCATATCAATTAAACTCTTAATATCTATCCATTTGCATTTGTTTTTAATCTTACAAACAAAATTTCACACTAAGATGAATACAAATAGATATGATAATAATATACTATAGTAAAACCCAAGGCGAATCATTTAGTTGTGGTAAGAGTTTATGTGCCAACCGTTGTTTTATGTGACACTATATAAAGTAACAAATGCTTAATGACTTAAAATTCATGTTTGAAAACAGTAATAGTCAAACACTACATACAAAATACAGTCTATAAAATGACTTTTAATACCTATGTTTTTAGTCAATGTACTCAGTACTCCCATACCAATAATCTATGAAGAATTTTCATTGAACTTATAATTTAATATTTTAACTTATTATGTGTAAGACTATTAATTTAGTATATTGGTTTTATAATCATAATATCGAGATAGCAAGTTGTAAGTTAAATGACCTAACCTAAAATACTTTTTTATTTTTAAATTGTTTACAAGTATTTTTTTCAGACATCTTTCACATGCATTAATCTAAGTTTTTTTAATGTCATTTAACAATTGTCTTTCATTACTATTATGACACCTTTTGTATGGTCTTAATGTAGTTGATTATGCACACAAATTTGTTTGGCGATACAATTTGATATGATATTTGTCAATCTAAAGTTTATATAGTGGCCCTAACAAACATACATTTTTTATAATTACATAATATTTTAAATAAAAATCAATTAGCCCGATGCATCGCACGGGCCATCATAAATATTCATGTTATAAATATTCATGTCATAATTGTTTTTAATTTCTTCACTTCTCCTATATACTAAATAATTACTTAATTGTTTTAATATCAAACTAAATATTGTTTTAGTTTTCAAAAAATTGGTTAATAATAATAGACTATCCATTTTTCCCAACTTGAAGAATTGATTTAATGTGATATTAAATATTGGTTTAATGTTGCTTAAATTTAATTAATTTTACCTTAATAGTAAAAACCCTCCATCTATCCTAAGGTTATTATTTCTTATCAATTAATGTCAAACATTTATCTATAAATAACAAAGTTACATTTGTTCATTCACATTCTTCCATCATTTCATGTTACAAACAATTTGTGAGTGCTTGGTGGATGAAAAATTTTACGATAATGCTAAAATTTTGGTTCATGAAGGCCAACGAGGCCTAATGTGGTAGCAATGATTTCACAGCAAATGGTTGTGAAGGTTTAAGGTCCAAGAGTAAAGCGTAAGCGGGATCACGAAACTCATCTCCATATGCTAATTTGATGTTGTTGGAATTCACGGATGGTGACAATATCAAGTCGGAGAACTTCTCGCTCGAAAAACACCCATAATTTAAATTTAATTGTGTTTCATCTGAGCGGAAAGACATATAATAAAAAATGTATTAATTAGTCGTTGTGGCATGGCTTATTTTTAATTTCGTAGTATAAGTAATTGTTTGTTTTGTGAAAGTTGAGAGCTATTGTAATAGAATTTTTTTTGGCAATCACATATATTAGATGTATATAGGAGTCACTTTGGTAATTTCGTATTCAATTTTAATTTTGTTTCGGATTTTAGTTGGATTTATAAACCGCCACGTGTCCTCTCCTATATTCTGAATCGAAAGTTTATTATTTACTCATTGATTTTTAATTAATTTAGTTTAAATATTGAAAACCATGTTTTTATATCACTGATTCCTTATATAAATAATAATTCATCTTAATAATCTTTTTTATTTGTATATTTTATGTTTTCTTCTAGACTATTTGAGTAATTATATTAAATGTTGACAGATTAAATAGCTTATATGACAAATACTATTATTTATTTATTTTTGAAGTGAACTATTTTGATATTACATCTATTGAGATAACCTAAAATCTAATTAAATTTTTAAAACAATTTATTTCCGTAATTAAAAGTTTATAATGACATAATTATAAATTGAAAGCTTTTGAATATAATTATTCTTTTATGAACCTTCAATTGAATTTTGATATCATTATTATGATAAAAGTATTCTTTAAATAGTTTTAATATCATTGTTAAGTAAAAAAATATCATTTGGTTCAAATTATACATATGATAATATGTTTATTCATATAGATTCTATAAGGGGAAATTGCGCAAAAAACCTATAAGTTGGACCATTTTTGCGATTAAAACCCCCAACCATTTTTCATTGCACAAAAAACCTCGAACTGGTTAAAACTTTGTAAATTTGGGCTTTTTTCAAAAAATCTAACTTGCAACCGGCTAAACCGGTTGCAACTTGATGACGTGTAAAACTTTTATATACATTTTTGCGTAAAAAACCTCCAACTTGATTAGTTTTTTCAATTAAAACCCCAAATCATTTTTAATTTGATAAAAAAACCTCCAACCAACAAAGATAATTAAAATTGAGTCTTCACTGATTGCATTTTGATAACATGGATATTTATTAAACTTTTATTTATCAAACAAAGAATTTGTTTCCCAATGAAACCTCCACCCTCTAGGCTAGTGAACCTCACTGCTCTGACTATCATATTCAGATGCTAAAATGGAATATAAATAAATGAAATTGAACATAAAGCTGAACCTAAAAATGCAACTCGTTAACACAAAATGAAATCGATTCCATCGGCACAATTGAAGTTAAAATTTAAGATTAAACGACAAAAGTTAATCGAACATACATACATAAAATAAACAACACTGAACATAAAGAGGAGATAGAGTAATCGGAGTTGCCAGATGTAGAGAAAAAGAGAAAATGTAAATATAATTGTTGGTTAGAGGTGAGAAAAATACAGTTAAGGGTTTTAATCGAAAAAGTCACCAATTTCGGGGTTTTTTATGCATAAATTCAGTTTAAGAATTGTACATGTAGTGCCACATAGGCGCCACGTAAGTCGGGTTTGCCATGTGGACGCCACGTGTGTGCCATGTAAGCATAGCAACCTATTATAACCGGTCAAGTCCTAATTTCAAAAGATTTTACCGGTTAGAGGTTTTTTGTGCAACAAAAAATAGTTAGGGGTTTTAATCACAAAAATGGTCAAACTTTAAGGTTTTTTACGCAATTATCCCATTCTATAATATTTATATAAAAATATTTTGTTCAATAAGGATAGTTAAGTTTCATCATGTACCTAATATGATAATCTAAAAAAAATTCCTTAAGGAACACAAATTGTTTCAATTCAAAATTTTAATCATTATAATTGATCATTAAGGAAGATTTAATTATCAAGAGTCCATATCATTAAAGTCTATGTTATTTGAAGCTCATGTCATTAACTTTATAAAGATCATCTTATGTTATCTATATCTATATGTACGTGTGTGTGTGTGTGTGTGTATGTGTAAGTTGAGTCCATATAAATAAATATTCATGCCATACATGATTTCATTTTGATTCCATTTAAAATATTGCAATGATCATTATTAAATTAAACTATATTGTTTATTATTTAATTTATTTAATTTGATAAGTTGAGTTCATTTCAATAAAGACCCATGCCATAAATGATTTTATGTATAAAGTATTTCAATTCAATATAATAAATTACAATGATCATATTTTATATCAAAATATATTATATTATTATTTACTTCAATTAATTCGATAAGTTGCAGCATATGTTACTAAATTCCATATAATGAACTACAGTGATATTTATTTAAATCATAATAGTGTATTTTATTTCAATTCGATTTGATAAGTTTAGTCATATAACAATAAATTTCATGTAATAAGTTATACTGATAATTTATTTAGATCAAAATAATTAAATTTATTAGTTAATACAAAAAAAATAATATGGGTTTTCGAGTAAATCATAGGAATATTTAATACTAAGTCACTGATTTAATTTGTTTAATACCAAAAAATAGTCATGAAAAGAATTTATTTATTTAATTTAGTAATATCGCAACATGTGTCAGCTAACATTTATTTACATATGATATACATCATTTATTTATTTAATTTAATCTCAAAACACCACAAAGATAAGATGATATACTAAGAAGATAATAATCATTTATTTCATTAAATTAATATGTATTATACATATTTTATTATTTTATACCTAAATAAGTTAACAAAAAGGAAATAAAATATTGTGTTACATTTTAATTAATTTATTTAAATTGAATATCTTTAATAACCAAATTATCTTATCAAAAAACGTAATTCATAAATATCATTTAAATGACAAGAGACTAATAATTTTATTTGAAAATAGTATATTGAAAAAAATATATGAAATATCACTCTTTGTAGATTTAAAATTTCTAACAAATATATTAATCTTTTTAGAATCATAATAATGGTAATGATTTCATGTCTATAGTAATTAAATCCATGTAATATATTACGATGATCATATTTTATATATAATGCATAATTTTATTATTTAATTTATTTAATTTGATAAGTTGAGTCGTATATTGATAATTCTATATAATATAATATAATTATTATATATTTTAGATTTAAAAAAGTAGTTTATTTTTAATTTAGTTTGATAAGTTGAGTCGTGTAGCATAATTCTCATGTAATAACATATATTTAATTAATGTATTAAATTTTTAACATACTTACATGTTGTACCTAAATTTTAAGATACATTTTTTTTAATATTTAAAATTTTATTTGAAAATATATGATTCCTTAAGTAGCCTTTAAAAATAATTTAATCAACAAATTGATCCAAACAAAATATATAATATAGAATTTTATGATTAAATATATTATTTGTAATTAATATATATAAATTAACACATAAAATAATATTTTTAAATATAGTTACACATTGTAGAAAAATTTTAAGATATAATTTTTAATTATTTAAAGAGCTCTTTATGAAATTATATAATTCATCAAATACCCTTTAAAAAACAAGTTAATTAACAAATTAAACTAATAAAATATATAATCAATAATTTTAAGATTATTCATAAAATAACTCGGTCTATATAAATTTTATTATAAAATGGACTCAACTTTGATACAACATGTTTAATATAAATAAATATTACTTGAACTCAAATATATATAACATATAATATTGTTATTTATCACATGAATTTTAGTTACATATATTCAATGTAAAACCTTATTAATATTAATTTAAATTAATGTATTAAAATAAACTTCTAATATAATTATATGTCATATAGAAACTTTGCAAAATATGTAATTAAAGAGCTTTTATGAAATCATATAACTAATCAAATTACCTTTAAAAACAATTTAACAAATATATATATAATTTAAAACTTTAAAATTGATTGTATTATTTGTAGTTAAAATTAATATATTTTTATTTCATAAAATGTGAAAACAATACATTCATGCATAAATCTTGAATTTTAATAGGTTCAAGTAACTAATACATGCATCATGTACAAATTATAATTACACATAAATGACATTGATTGCTTAATTCTTTTGAAATTCTCTCATAATTTTCAAACGTGACCTATTGCACATAAACGTCATATTGATTGTTACATTTCTAACATTTTTTTATCATTGCAGGATGAAGAAGCATGAGTGTAGAACGAGCATTGACATAGTCATGGTCGATATCATCCATCTTTTCATTACAAAATTTATCTACCTTTTTTCTACTTCTCAGGTATATATTTGTTTTTTTTTTAAATTCATTTCAATCATTTACACACTTTCTTATATGTATTTGTCATTTTCAGTTGTTTTAGAAAATGAATTATGGAGAACTTTTTTATGTTAACATGTATTTCTGAGTCAATCTTATTTTGTTATGAGAAATAATATTTTAAACTTGCAGGATGATGAAAAAAAGAACACAACAAGTATAGTGGTTGTTAAAATTCACCTTTATATGACATGATTTTGTTTTAGGGTATATACAACTATATAATATTATTACCAACACAATACTAAAGTATTGTTTTAATAATCACACGTATTTTTGTCTCATATTTTTTCAATGCATAAATATCAAATGCACATGAATCAATGGCAGTCTTGAGCATAAATGATTTCATGTTTGTAGTAATTTAACTACATATAATAAATTACAATATTCAATAATTTAGAATAAAATATATTAATTAATTTATTATTTAATTTATTTAATTTACTTAATTTGATAAGTGAAGCCATATATTAATAAATTCCATATAATAAACTAGAATGACCATTTGTTTAAATCAAAATAAATTATTCTATTGTAATTTATTTTGATAAGTTGAGTTCAATAACAATAATTCATTGTAATGACTTATAATGATAATTACTTAGATCAAAATAAATTAATTTATTACTTAGTTTATTTTAGTTGATAACATAAAACTAACATAAGTTACCGAGTAGGTAGCAATCTTTTATTACATTTAAATTATGTCTAATATTGAATCATTGATTTATTTATTTAGTAAAAGAAGTATCTACAAAAATCATTATTTATTTAATTTAGTAACACCATAACAAGAACATGTCTCTAATATTTACATAATATTTTAATTAGAAAATCATTTAGCCCGGTGCATCGCACGGGCCGTCATGACTAGTAATTTTGAAAAAATCAGAGGGTTATCATTTTTTTTTTGCCTCATGTGACCTAATACTAGGTTCATCTTAGGAAACTGTTCAAGAAACGTGAAGTAGGCAAGCATGAACACAATTTTCATTCTGATTTGAAGCGACGAGTAGGACCAGTGACGATTTTCATTCAAGTTTGAAGAGACAAAGAATATGGAGAGTCGTATTCCTACTCGGAAATTGTTTAAGCGCCTACTCGAGAATCGAATGAATCCGTCAATCGATGATGTGATTAAAGACGGAGGTTGTCTTGCTCGGTGCTCACTCATTTGCTCGCTTTAATCGATCAGTGCTCGGTTTTCGGTGCTCGCTTCATCACTTGCTTTTGCCCTAGTGCCCTCTGCTCGAGCCTTGATACTTGCTTGCACCAATTGAACGATGCTCTGTGCTCCGTGCTCACTTGTGACTTGCCTTTGTTCACTTGCTTTTAAAGATTTGTCCAAAAGACTGCTCTATCTTTTCCATAGATGTTCAATCGTTCATATTTTGCCTCTGTTTGATTGCTCTTTGCTTGATTTTCAACATATTTTGTTTCAAATCCCCAAACATACAAGCCTCCCCAAAAGCAATCTGTTCTCTCAATCAGCTATTGAAACAGTTGACATATTAATTCTGAAATAAATCTTAGTTCAAATATAAGACTTACGCTAAATAATGATATATTATTTCAGCCATCCCCATCAAAAGTTGAGGTGAAAATATGATTAGCTTTTGTTTGTGTTTGAACAAGGTTTAATTGTGAAGAACTACATATAGCAAATTAACTTGAGTAATAATAGGATTTATTGTTTAATCATTTGTTGTATTAGAATGTTGATTTCATGGAAATAAGTTGCTGGTTATATCAATACGCAATAGTATTATTGGTTTCAGGAAAGTCGTAAGAAATATAAAAAAGCTATTTTATTAATCTTTTATGAGTTAGATATTACTTATGTTGATGGTCACATTAGATAAGTTCAATCAGATTTGAAGAATGTTGAGTTGAAACAATTGCTAGTTTGTACATACAAGCAAATAGCTAGATAGTTTGGCCAAAACTAAAACCGTTCTACTCCAAATTCATTCAAGGAAAGTACCTAGTTGTGTGAGGTTAGTGAAAGATTCTACTCCAAATCCATATTTGAATTAGTATTTGATCCTATTTCTTCATGTGATAAGGGAGTTAAAAGAAAGTCAAAATCAGTTACTCTAACTGATTAACTGAGATTTGTTAATTGTTTGTAACTAATTCTTAGTCATTGTCTATAAATAGGAGCTCACTCATTTGTAATACGTATGAAATACCTAATAAGATCTTTTCTCTATTCCTCTCAATTCTCTCTCAATGTCTTATCCTCTTCTACAATTCTTACCTAATTCATCAATTCAACCATTGATGAATTGATGACCTGTAACATTGGTATCAAAGCTGTTCGTTCCTAAAATTTTTTGAAACCTCCATTAAATCTGGCTCCTTCAACCAGAAGAGCGACAACAATGGATGAACAAGTAAAAGCATTGGAGAAAAAATTTGAAGAACAGGCTAAATGTTTGCAAGATCAAACAAAGAATATGCAAACATTGATGCAAATGATGCAAGAAATGAAAGATAACAACATCAATTCTCCAAGAAGTGGTGCACGTGGAGGTAATTCTAGATCTCCAGGTATTATTCCAAAGCTTGAATTCCCTAAGTTTGATGGAACCAATACTAGATTGTGGATAAAGAAATGTTGTAGATACTTTGTTTTGTGCAAAATTCCCGATGAACAAAAGGTAGATTTAGCTTCACTCTTTATGGTAGAGAGAGCTGAAAGTTGGATATCAAATTACCTGTCGATTCGAAAACATGTCGACTGGAACGATTTTGTCATTGATGTCACTGTTAGATTCAAAGATGAACAGGGAATGAATGTGGTAGAACAGTTTAACAAGTTGCAGCAACACGGTTCTCTTGAAAGCTATGTTGATGAATTCGAGAATTTTCGATCTATTATGCTGCAGAATAGCCATGTTTTACCTGATGATTATATCCTCGACAGCTTCATTGGTGGTCTTAAACCCACCATAAAACCTTTTGTAAGAGCCTTCAAACCTAAAACAATCACAGAGGCAATTAAATATGCCAGATTGCAAGAAGAACAAACACTCGTTAGTGTTCAGAAATATCCCAAACCCACTTCATACGTTTCTTCTTATAATCCAAATGCAAACAAACCTCCTTTACTTCCAACACCAACCACTAAGCCTTTGTCATCAACTTCAACCAAATTCAATCCTAAAACCGTTAAATATATCCCAGCTGATGTTAGAGCAGAAAAAATTGCTAAGGGTCTCTGTTACTATTGTGATCAGAAATATGAGAAAGGTCACAAATGCCCATTTCGAGAACCTCAGCTGTTCACTGTGGAGATTTTGGGTTGTGAAGTTGAAGAAAGTGAGCACGACAAAGATGGAATAGACGAAATTGAAATTTCAGAGCCTTATATTTCGGTTAATGCCCTGTCGGGTAATCAGAATTTCCAGACAATGAGGGTAATTGGAATGGTGGAAGACAAACCCTTACACTTCTTAACTGATTCAGGAAGTACCCACAATTTTTTAGACTTAAAATTGGCTAAACATTTTGGGTGTATAGTGCAGACAATGGATCCACAAGCTATAGGAGTCCCTGGTGGTAACCATTTGGTATGTCAACATAAATGTGAAAAGTTTTCATGGAGGATGAACAAGAAAATGTTTAATACTGAAGTAATGTTGATACCATTGGGGAGTTGTGATATGGTGTTAGGCGTCCAATGGCTTAGTACGTTGGGGCAGATTACATGGGACTTCAAGAAATTGATCATGAGCTTTATTTTGGATGGAGAATGATTTTCTTTAAAAGGCAGTTTACCCCAAAAAATGAAGGTCATTGAAGGAGAGCCATCTTGCAAATTAATGGAGACAGCAACTCAACTTTACCTGTTACAGCTGGTGACATTACCTGATCAGAATAAAGTTGAATTACAACATATGGAATGTGCAGATGAGCAGTTGGTTAATCTGAAAGAAAAATTCAGCATGGTTTTTGACGAACCATCTGAATTACCACCATGCAGAGGGGTTTTTGATCATAGAATTCCATTGGAAACGGGAGCATCACCGGTTAATATTAGGCCCTACAGGTACCCCATTAAACAAAGAGATGTGATTGAGCAATTGGTGCAAGAGATGTACGATAGAGGGATTATACAAAATAGTAGCAGTCCTTTTGCATCACCGGTGGTATTAGTAGGAAAGAAAGATGGTACTTGGAGGTTATGTGTTGACTACAGGGACTTGAATAAGAAGACAATAAAAGACAAATTTCCAATTCCTGTAATCGAAGAGTTGATTGATGAATTGGCAGGGGCATCTATTTTCAGTAAATTGGATTTAAGAGCAGGTTACCATCAACTAAGAGTTCATCCAGATGATGTGTTTAAAACAGCTTTTAAAACCCATACTGGGCATTATGAATTTTTGGTAATGCCTTTTGGCCTCACCAGTGCCCCAGCTTCATTTCAGGGATGGATGAATCATGTGTTCAAAAGCTTATTAAGAAGATGCGTATTGGTCTTTTTCGAAGATATTCTCGTTTATAGCAGAAGTAAAGAGGAACACTGGCATCATTTGGAGCAAGTCTTTGAACTTATGAGAGAAAATTCTATGTTTGCTAAGATGAGTAAATGTGTTTTTGCCATTAACAAAGTGGAATATTTGGGTCACTTTATTTCTGCAGCAGGAGTATAAACTGATTCGAAAAAGATTGAGGCCATTTCAAATTGGCCAATTCCTTCATCCATCAAAGAATTAAGGAGTTTTTTGGGACTCACGGGCTATTACAGGAAGTTTGTGAAGAATTTTGCTGTTATTAGCAAACCTTTGAATGAATTACTGAAGAAAGGGAATTTTAGGTGGAATGATCAAGCTCAAGTTGCTTTTGAAACTTTAAAAAAGGCACTCGTTACAGCCCCTGTACTTGCTGTACCAGATTTTTCAAAGACCTTTGTAGTGGAGATGGACGCATCTAAACTAGGAATCGGGGCAGTTCTGATGCAACAAGGACATCCTTTAGCATTTATCAACAGAGCTTTGGGTCCTAAATGGCAGAAACTTTCAGTTTATGAAAAAGAACTTTTAGCCATTGTGTTTGCGATACAAAAATGGGAACAATATCTGATGGGGAACCATTTTATTGTAAAAACTGATCAAAAGAGCCTTAAATGGTTGTTGCAGCAAAAAATATCAACTCCGTTTCAACAGTTTTGGTTGTCTAAACTAATGGGGTTTGATTATGAAATTCAATATAAGAGTGGGCAGGAAAATACTGCAGCGGATGCGCTCTCTAGAGTTCCAGGAGCAGAAGTGTTGTGCATGGCATTATCTGTTATTTCATCAGAATTGGTAGCATCAATTAAGGCTAGTTATCAATTGGATGAAGGTTTGATCAAGCTTCTATCAGAACTCTTGCAATTTCCTCCTCAACATCATCTTTACAAGTTGCAAGATGGTTTGTTAAGAAAAAAAGGAAGAATAGTGATGGGGCCTGATGATAATCTCCGAAATAAATTGATTTGCTGGCATCATTCTTCACCAGAAGGTGGTCATTCTGGACGGGACATAACTCTCAGAAGACTTAAAAGTTTGTTTTGGTGGAAAGGGATGACAAAGGCAGTGAGACAATTTATTAGAGAGTGCAAAATATGTCAAGCTTCTAAGTATGACACAGCTGCATCACCTGGATTGCTACAGCCACTTCCAATTCCAGAGGAAGTATGGATAGATATTTCTATGGATTTTATCACTGGGTTACCTAAGTCCTTGGGTAAAGAAGTAATTTTAGTGGTGGTGGACAAATTTAGCAAGTATGCCCACTTCATTTCTTTGGCACACCCTTTCAATGCAATTCAAGTTGCTCAGGCTTACTTAGATAATGTGTTCAAGTTACATGGCTGGCCTAGAAGTATTGTGAGCGACAGAGATCCGGTGTTCCTAAGTCAGTTTTGGAAGGGCCTGTTTTCACTTCATGGTACTGAATTTTTACTCTCATCTGCATACCATCTTGAAACTGATGGGCAAACGGAGGTGGTGAATCGATTTTTAGAAACATATTTGAGGTGCATGTGTGGAGATCAACCTAAAGACTGGTGTTTATGGCTACCTTTAGCAGAATGGTGGTATAATACTCATTTTCATTCATCTATTCAGATGACACCTTTTGAAGTTGTTTACAATCAGCCACCACCATTACATCTTCCTTATCTAGCTGGAGAGTCATCTGTTGATTCAGTAGATAGAAGCATGCAAAGAAGAGAGACGATGATTAGTAATCTGAAATTTCATCTGACGAGAGCTCAGTCAAGAATGAAATCACAGGCCGACAAACACAGATCAGAAAGAGTTTTTGAGAATGGAGATTGGGTTTGGCTTAAGCTTCAGCCTTATAAACAGAATTCTGTTCAAAGGAGGGCCAATCAAAAGCTATCATATAAGTATTTTGGACCATTCCAAATTAGTGCAAGCATTGGAAAGGTAGCTTATAAGCTAAAGTTACCTGATGAAGCATGTATACATGATGTTTTTCATGTATCACAGTTAAAGAAATTCCATGGAACATTACCGGTGGCAGCCCACATTCCAGCATGCTTCCAAGGCCAAGCTAGTAATGTGATAATTCAACCAGAGACAGTTATTGGAAGAAGGGTCGTCAAAAGTCAAAATAGAGTTAAAGTGCAATATCTGATTAAATGGGTAGCTTACTCTGAAGAAGAAGCTTCTTGGGAAAATGCTGAGGAAATTCAAGCCAAATATCCTGAATTTTATCTACCTGAGACTTGGGACAAGTCTATTTGAAGGAGGGAGATATGATAAGGGAGTCAAAAGAAAGTCAAAATCAGTTACTCTAACTGATTAACTGAGATTTGTTAATTGTTTGTAACTAATTCTCAGTCATTGTCTATAAATAGGAGCTCACTCATTTGTAATACGTATGAAATACCTAATAAGATCTTTTCTCTATTCCTCTCAATTCTCTCTCAATGTCTTATCCTCTTCTACAATTCTTACCTAATTCATCAATTCAACCATTGATGAATTGATGACCTGTAACATCATGAAGTCTGAATTAAGGGGGAGGGGTCCTTCATATCTAACTTACTCTTTGCATCAAATTCCATTAGGGGAACACGAAACCTAAAAAACTTTGGATATGGCAGGAAGTAAGAACATTAATTTTCAGTTCTAGATACCCTTTGCATCAGATTCAGACAAGATAAACAATAATTTTTTAATTGGTCTATGGAGTGGTCAATAACTAAGCACTAGCTATCGGATGCATGCCGATCAATAACTTTCAGTTCTAGTACTATCTATCATTAAAAATTAGGTCAATCTAATACCTAGTTAAATTTATTGATGTTTATTATTGTATTTAAACCACATAACAGTTAAGTACATGTGCATCTATTCATCACTTCTTTAATTGGAATGTATAAGAAGCAATTGTATCACACAACCGATCTGATCAAGAACTACTTAAAGCTAGTCCAATAAATCTTCAACTCACATTTACATAAAAGTTGCTAACTATACTTATGAGATACAAGAATGTTGTCTTACTTTTTATATGCACATCACTACTAGAAAATACGTTATTACCGAGGGACGAATCCGTCGGTAATCCCTCGGTAACGTAATTTACTGACGGTTTGCCGAGTGCCGGTATCGGTTACAAATATTTCGTCGGTAACGAGAAATACCGACGGATTTACCGACATAAACAATTTAACGACAGTTTACCGATGATATATTTACCGACGGAACACTGACAGAATTTAACGACGGATTAGTGAGGGACAACATTACTGACGGATTAGCGAGAGACAATATTACCGACAGATTAGCGAGGGACACCATTACAGACGGATTAGTTAGGGAGACCATTACCGACGGTTTACCGAGGTTATTTACCGACGACATACTGAGGGCCTTCCGAGAGCTTACCGATGAATTTTCGAGGGAATATCGAGGGATAACTGCATTCCCAAATAAAAAGTATTACCTGCTTTAATTATTTCCTGTATTTTTTAATCAATAACGGTAATAATCCAGTAATCCAATACCACTACAAAATAAAAAAAATAATTAACATTCTAATTTGATAAAATTCATCGGTAACGTTCCGATGCTATTAACATACTTGTATAAAAACAATATTCAAATGTAGATTCGACAACATTGTCAACAAAAATTAACCAAGTTTAGTCAAACAACAATTTCTATTGAGAGGGACGTGATGAAATTGATGTTAAGTTAGCTAGCAACACATCATTTAACGCTTTAAAGCGTTCCACCAATTCCCTTATTTGATCTTCCAAACGTGCGTCCATCTCTTGCTCCATCTCCTTCTTTTGCTCTTCAATGCGTGCTTCAATTTCTTTATCTTTTCCGTCAACAAGCGTTGAACCTATAAATAATAAACATAAAAATTGTAACCATTGAAATACTTGAAATTACAGTCTACATAGTTCCAATGTTTTATAATCATCACATTTACTTAATTATGACTTTGATTAATCTTGACATAATTTTTATTAACTTAAACTAATTTTACATTATTAATATTGCAATTAAACTTACATTTATCTTATTGATTAACGCTAAACTTGTTAATTAATGTTAATAGTAATTCAGTTAGTTACAATTATAACTTTAAGACAACATACCATCACGTTATTTTAAGGTTTTAACTTCAAAACATGACTACTTGGCATACACAAAGTTATTTACATACTAAAATGACACTTTAGTTCATCTTTTCAAAGATGTGCTTCTAAACTCAAATTTATAATCAAATCGAATGCATAACATCACTAAAAGTGAAAGGAACCATCAAATGTGGTTTAGGTGACTCCAATACTTCTACATAGTTTTACAAGATAATCCTACTAAAAGATGCTAAATAAGAAAGACTTTTGAAGTACACTGCTATTATATGCAATTGACATAGTAAACGACAATGTAACTCTAAAAATTTAGCATTTGTTCTTTTCAGGTAACTTTTTACTTCAAATATGGTTAATTATTAATTTCAAAGTGTTTAAATTGATGAAACTAACTTACGTCTCAAATTTGGCTATTTAAAGTCAAATATTGCATTAAAGACACTTTAATACATGAAAATAAGATTTAGCGACGAGGTATGAAAAGTTAATATTATTCTGGTGTTTTTAGTATTTATGATGTGTTGCAAAAAGAATCATCGAAATCCGACATCAAATGAAAGTTTGTTGCTAAAATATGCAAATACTGCATTGTTGATTGCTGTTTTGTGCATAACTTTGTCAAAATCAGAAATGACATATTTGAAAGATAATCAAGTCTAGGAGTGTCTATTTATCAAACAAATGACTTCCTAGAGTTTACAAGTTGAGTTTAAGTGTTTTGGTTCACATATTGTTAAGTCAGTATATTGAGTTGAACCAACCACTAATATATTAGTTTGATTATGTTTAGATTCAACCTTTAAAGAATTTCTAGTTGACTAGTACAAACTTGCTTCAAAGCCAAAATCTCTTAAGTTCATAATGTGCAATTAATGTGCTAAACGACAATTGTAACTATAAAACAACAAACAATCTAGTATTTGATGATATTTTACCATCAAAGCATCTCTACTAGACACACACACACACACAAAAGTTCGGTTGGGAAATAATCTAAGTATATCAAGCTGTTAGTTAGATTTCTCAAGCTGTTAGTAGTACTTTTATATAATTACAAAGTTCGAGCTGCCAGTTCAACAAACTCAAGCTGCTAGTTAAATAGTTCAAGCTGCCAGAGTTAAAAGTTCAAGCTGCTCAACAGATTGATTACAGAAAGTGCTGAAATTCAGGAAGAGATATATATTTCAAGATTTAAAGATCTTCCAAGCATATCTACTACTAGAGAAATCAGAGTTCGTCAAGAAAACAAATCAGAAGCCTATATATATAGATAGACTAGGTCTTTCTATTGTAAGCGTGTACGTGCAAGTTCTGTAATTGTGGTGCTTCATTGTAATTGCTTTCTGATAAGTTTCTCAAGCCTCTATGGTTGTAAAACCCTAAGAACAATTAGTGTTCTTCGTCTAATCAAAACAAATTAGAGGTGATTGTAATCAGAGATTTTGGCAATATAAAAGTTTTGATATTGGTTATGTTTATCTGTTATTTATTCTGAAAGTTTTTCTTAAAACAATTAAGTGTTATTCCGCAAACTTCTTAATTGGACTTTGATTCAAAACAAGGTTATTGGTTTACACTCTGATTTATTGAAACCAGTTAATCTTAGGTGATTTTGATCTTGACAAGTGGTATCAGAGCCACATGTTTTGTTTGTTATTCTTTGTTTTCAAAGTCAGAAACTTTCTTTATTTAAAATTTTGTTTTTCAGCAATGGAGTTTGAAAATAGCAGTAGTGGATCTGGGCAAGGACTCAAAGTGCCTATGCTCAAACACACTGAGTTCGAGATGTGGAAACTCAGGATTCAACATCACATTCAATTTATTGAATATGCTCTATGGGAAGCTGTTGAAAATCCTCCTGCAGTTGATCCTGAATAGATGCTGAGGGCAAACCCAAAAGAACACCTCCAAAAACTGAGATTGAAAGAAAGACTAGAATGAATGAAGTGAAACGTCTTACTCTTTTACAAATAGTCATCCCTAATGCTTATCAACATCAGTTTAAAAAAATTCTATACTGCTCATTCTCTTTGGATTGCTTTAGAGAAAAGATTTGCTGGCAATGCTAGCACCAAAAGAAATCAAAAGGATCTCTTAAAACAGCAGTTGAAAACTTTTCTGGTGGCAAGAATAGAAACCTTACTCAAATTTTTGATAGGTTTAATGAGCTGATAGGTGAATTGGAGAGTGCTAAAGTCAGCCTGGATCAAGATGAAGTGAACAGAAAATTCCTCAGATCTCTTGGTGAAGAATGGACAGTCTATGCTGCCCAATGGAGAACCAAAGACACTCTAGATGAAATAGAGTTGGATGACCTTTACAACAGCCTGAGAGTGTTTGAATCTGAAATTGAAAATAAAAAGAAATCCTTTTCTTACAATCACAACACTGCTTTACTGTCATCAGCATTAACTGATAAATCAAACTGTTGTGATGCTTTTTCAGGTGCTGATGGTAACTCTTTTGAAGTTCATTATGAAGCATTTGTTGCAAGTGATGAACTTTTTGCTCTTAATGCTGAAGATCTGGAACAAATCCATCCAGATGATTTAGAAGAGATGGACTTAAAGTGGCAACATGCTATGTTGACTATGAGGGCCAAAAGAATTCTGAAAAGGACTGGCAGACCAAACTTTCAAGCCAGACCAGAAGGCAAGTCAGCATTTGATAAATTAAATGTTGAGTGCTTTAAATGCCACAAACTTGGTCATTTTGCTAGAGAGTGCAGATCACAAGGTCAACAGCCACCAAGACCCCAGCAAACTAGTCAAACATCATCCTCACAAGCTCTTGTTTCTCAAGAAGACAATGTGTTTGACTGGAGTGACCAGACAGAAGAGGAGTTTCAAAATCAAGCTCTTATGGCAGAAACATCAACTGTCACTTCCACTGATCTACCATCTGAGGTAAATGCTAAACTCTGCTCTCAAACATGCAAAAATATGGTTAAAAAGTACAGAGATCATAATGAGAGCATGTGCAAAACTCTTGCTAAGATGGAAGAGAGGAGATATGAGTATATGCAGGCTATAGAGGATCTTGAAAAACAGATTAATGACTATAAGGATAATGAGATTCAAATGGGACATGATAGAACATATCATGAGTGGGAGAAAAAGAAACTGAATGAGAAAATAGAGACCCTAAATAAGAAATTAGATGAGGCTGAACAGAAGGTGTTAAAAGCTAACAAGAAAGTAGAATCTATAAATATAGACTTGGGTAGCTTCAAGCTGGCCAATCAAAAGCTAGAACACCTAATGGAATTCCAATTCAAAGATAGGGTAAAATCTCAACTCAATCCCAAGGAATGTATAGGATATAAAGCTACTCCACCCCCATACAATAACAAATACATTCATCCTATGAGTGAAGTTGCTGATAGGCTTGTGAATGAACCATTAGATAAGAAAATGCAAACTGTAGATCTTATCCTTGAGGACAAGCCTGAATCTAAAGCAGAATTGATTCCAAATGAAGGCTATGAGTGTAGGGAAGCTAAGAGTAACTCCAAAACAATGAGTGACCCTATAGGACCTCCTACTTCCTGCAGAACCAACAACATGAAAGGAAAAGAGAAGATGAGTGTATACAATAATGCTCCACATGTTTCTGTACCTTCTAACTGTAACATTGCATCTTCTTCCAAAGCAAATAAAAAAGGTAAAATTGTTCCAATATGCACATGTCAAAAGCATGGTGTCCAAATGTTTCCCACACAGCAGCAGGTGAGGGGAAATCAAAGGAACAAGAACCAGTTATAGTCACACAAAATTGGTTCTCCAATCAAAACAGTCAAAAGATGTTTTCATTGTGGCAGGAAAAATCATTTGGCCAGGCACTGTTTATATAAACCATCTGTCCCAAAGCAGACTGTGGTTCAAAATCATGCCATTGTTCAAAATTTAAAAATTTCAAAGGCCCAAGCACCTGTCACACCAGTTCCAAAGAAGACAGTTGATCACAGGTACTTAAAAGTCAACAAAAGACAGCCTATACACCAAAAACAAGTTTTAGAAAAATCTAAATCAAACATAAAAAAGGTATGGTGTGTTAAAGGCAAAAACACAGATCAAACTGCCAATGCAAGTGTTGGGACTGTTACGCCAAAACTTGAAACTGGTAGTACAAATTCTGAAGCTACTAGCACTTTTCCAACTGCTCAGTCTAAAACTAGAACTGGTAGTGGATCTTCTGAGACTGTTAAAGAAAAGGTTGGAAAGAACACCTGGATACCTCATGTCATAACTAAATACTCTTCACAGAATCCACCAGTGGATCTCACTAAGTTTAAAAAGACACAAACAGTATTTAGTTATGTCAATGCACAAGGACAACCCAAAACCAATTTGGTTTGGGTTTACTCCACTACTAACTAAGCTTTTTCTGTGCAGGGCAACCACAGGACCCAACATAAGACAAGATGGCATATGGACAGTGGATCTAGGCACATGACAGACAACTCTGAATGCTTGTCAAATTTCAAAAGCTTTGAAGGAGGGCTTGTTGCATTTGGTGGAAATTCCAAGGGAGGTAAGGTAACAGGTAAGGGTACTGTCAAAGCAGTCAATATGATCTTCAATGATGTTTTGTATGTTGAACGGATGAGGTACAATTTACTAAGTGTGTCTCAAATCTGTGACAAACAAAATATTGTTTTGTTCACAGACTCTGAGTGCATTGTCCTTTCAAAAGCTTTTAAAATACCTGAAAATCTTGTTTTACTCAGAACACCAAGAAAGGACAATGTCTACTGTTTGGACACAAATCTTTTAGCCAAATCAAATACTTTAAGCTGTTTGATATCCAAAGCATCATCAAATGAGTCTGCTCTATGGCACAGAAAGATGTGTCACATGAACTTCAAATCCATGAATGTTTTAGTAAAAAGAACTTGGTAAGAGGTTTACCACAAAAGGAGTTCATTTGTGATGATCATTGTGTAGCATGTCTCAAAGGTAGGCAACACAAAACTTCTCATAAGGCCAATGAAGTAAATTCAATCTCATCTGCTCTTCATCTTATTCATATGGATCTTTTTGGTCCAACATCTGTGTTGAGTTTGAATAAAAGAGCTTACTGTTTAGTCATTGTTGATGATTTCACCAGGTTTACATGAGTTTATTTTCTTAGGACTAAGGATGAAACTGCTGAGCTAGTCAAATCTTTTATTCTTAAGATTGAAAACCAATTAAATTTAAAAGTTAAGGTGATCAGGTCAGACAATGGAACTAATTTTAAAAATCATATCCTAAACAGTTTCTGTCAGTCTAAAGGCATTGCAAGGCAATATAGTGCACCTAGAACACCACAACAAAATGGTGTAGCTGAAAGGAAGAATAGAACTCTAATAGAGGCTGCTAGAACCATGCTAACCTTCTGGGCAGAGGCAGTGAATACAGCCTGCTATGTTCTAAATAGGATTCAAGTTGTTCAGTCTTAAGGGAAAACTCCTTTTGAGTTATTCCATCACAGGATTCCCTTAGTAGCATTCCTAAAACCTTTTGGCTGTTCATGCACTATCCTCCATACTAAAACTCACTTAGGAAAGTTTGAAAGTAAGGCTGAAGAAGGATTCTTTGTAGGATACTCTATTCAAAGCAAAGCCTATAGGGTGTATAACAGTGTGTCTAAAACCATTAAAGATAGTGCCAATGTTGAATTTAATGAAAACACTGCAAATATCAAAGGCATTGGTCCTGATTGGTTGTTTGATTTAGATTCACTAACAAATTCTCTGAGCTTTGTTGAGTATTCTGCAGGAACTGTCACTAGTACAAAAATGACCTATGGTCACGGTTTTGTCCAAACTGCCTAGCCACAGTTTTTGTTATCGACGTGACTAAAGGGTCATATATGATCTTGCATTATTATGATAGCCACAGTTTATCTCAATAACTGTGACCATTGCAAATCACATTCAAACCTTAAGCCACGGTTTAACATAAGGATCGTGACAAAGACTTGTCACGGTTGCCACATTGTTACCAAATGTCATCGTTTGTCACAGTTATTTGTTTGATGTCTATAATAATCTTTTGATGGTTATTAACTGTGACGATAAATATGTATATGGTCACGGAAATCTCTTTCGGTGACCAAAGGGACACCCTGAAGTCTAATTGTACGAGTCTAAATTATATGGTGGAATTAGTCACATGAATAAAATGTGACAGAAGGCTAGCTTATATGGTCACGAAATCGCTTTGTGTGACCAAAGGGTGGAGTTCATTAGCCACGTATGGTAAAAGAAAAACATTGTGACTATAAGTGTTTAATGGTCATGATTGAGTTCATTAAGTGTGTCCAAAAGTAAACAATTGTCATGAAATAAGAAAATTATTGTGACTATAAGTATTTTATAGTCACGGTTTAGTGTCTTATGTGTGTGTAAAAGTATTTTATATTCAGGATGAAAGAGAAAAATGTGACTAAGTATTTTTTTGTCACGATTTAATTTCTTTTATGTATATAAAAGTAATTAATGATCACGGTTTAAGAAAAAAAAACATATCACCATAATTATGTTTCGGTCACAGTTTTAAACACAAGCATGTGACTATTAATATTTAAAGGTGACAGATTAAGTTTTTATGTGTGTCTAAATGTAAACAATAGTAATAGTAAAATAAAAAAGATATGATTATAAGTACATTCAAGTCACGATTTAATTTGTTTTGTGACTAAAAGCTATCAATCTCACATTAAAAAAAATCAATATAAGGGGTTTTTTTTGTCACGGATTAAGCAAATTTGTGACTATTAATATTTAAAGGTGACGGTTTATTGTTTTTATGTAACTAAAAATAAACAATAGCCATGTCAAAAAAATGTTGTGACTATATTTTTCTAATGATCATGGTTTAGTTTATTTCTTATTAGTGTGTAAAAGTAATAGTTTTCATGATAAAAGAAAAAAAAGTGACTATAAGTACTTTATGGTCACACGAAGAATTGGTTTGTGTGACTAAAAGTAATCGGTGGTCATGGTTTAAGTGAAAAAAAAATGTCTCTATAAGTATTTTATCGTCACAGTTTAATATATTATTGTGTTTGAAACTAAACATTAACCATGATAAAAGAACAAAAATGTATTTAAAAGTATTTTATGGTCACAATTTATTTTGTTTTGTGTGGTTAAAGGTTATCATAGTTAAAAAAAACTTGTTAATATGAGTATTTTGTGGCCATGGTTAATTGTGTTATGTGTGTCAATAACTAAACATTAACCATGATAAAAGAAAAAATATTGTGACTACAAGTAGTTTATGGTCACGACTTATTTTTTTATCAGTTGCTAAATGTTATTAATTGTCATAATAAAAGCAGCAAAATGTGGCTATAACTACTTTATGGTCACGATTTAGTTAGTTTTGTGTGGTTAAAGGTTATTAATTGTCACAGTTTAAAAAAAATGTGGCTATAACTACTTAATTGTCACGGTTTAATTTTTTACACGTGTCTAAAAGGAACAATAGTGATTTTAAAAGAAATATAATGTGACAACAAGTATTTGATGGTCACCAAAGGGCCTTTGGCCTGGCGGTAAGAGGGTGGAGATACAAGTGAGAGGTCACGGGTTCGACTCCCGTCGGAGACAAGTTGATATTTAGGTGGTGAAAGTAAGTCTTGTGGTAAATGAGTAGTTTAGGTGTAGGAGTAGCATAGTTTGCCGTTAAAAAAAGTATTTAATGGTCACAGATTGTATTGTTGCATGTGTCTAAAAGTAAGCAATTGTCATGAATAAACGAATTATTATGTGACTAAAATAATGGTATGGTCACGGTGTAATTATTTTTGTGTGTCAAATTGTATCAATTGTCACGGTTTAATACTTTATGTATGTCCAATTGCAACCAATCGTCACATTTTAATAAATTATGTGTGTCTAACTGTACCCTACGGTCACGGTTGCATGTCTAAATGTACCAATGGTCACACCACTTAATAGTTTATGTGCGTTAAATTATTACCAATTGTCACGGATTCATTCATGTGGTGTGTTTAAATGTCTCAAATAGTTACAGTTTAACTGATTATGTGTGTATAAATTTATCCAATGGTCACGATTAAATATTTGTGCGTCTTTAAATATATCAGGTGGCCACGGTTTATTTGTTTATACGTGTCTGTAAGAATGTTAACGCCACTGATTAATTGTTTATGTGTGTCTGAATGTATCCAACTGTCATGGTGTTAAAATAAATTGAGACTAAAAGTATTTTATGGTCACGGTTACTAAAAAATATAGACTACAACTATATAGAAATTGTTACCATATAGCCACGTTTTTATGCTATGGCCACGGTTTTACATGTGATTTAGTCACGAATATTAAATGTAGCCATAAGGTACCAAAAGTGATGCGACCTTTGGTCACGATTTGAATGAAAAATAAACTGTGGCCAAAGGTCTATGGCCACGGTTTTTTAACGTGACGGAAGACATATTTTGTACTAGTGTGTTGGAAATAGTATTGAAACTGCTAGCACAAATTCTCATGCTGATAACACTAGTGTTCAAGCTGTTGGCACAAAGTTTCCAACAATTGCAAATTCTGCTACATGGGATGAGTATACTGTATTACCACTTCTCTCTTGTGACCCACCTGGGGTCCTAATTGACCAACAAGACATACATACAAAGTTTGAAGTGCCAATCCCAAGCCCTGAAGTAACAGCTCCATCTAATACGGAAACAGTCCCATCTTCTGATCAGACTGTTACTGAAGCAGAATCCTCAAGTGGTGCTGAAGGTGATGATACAAATCTGGGAAGCTCATTTCAGACAGAAAGCGAACCTACACTCAGGGTGCACAAGTATCATCCTCTCAACCAGATAATGGGAGATCCACGCACTCCTGTGCAAACAAGGACAATGATTCACAAGGAGTCCACTGATGCTAAATCAGCAGTCCCTGAATTCAGTCTAGCTGCCTTTGAACATGCATGCTTCATGTCACAATTAGAGCCAAAGAAGGCATCTGAGGCACTGAAAGATCCATCTTGGATTGAGGCAATGCAAGAAGAACTTTTGCAATTCTAGATTCAGAATGTATGGACTCTAGTTGACTTGCCTAAAGGTAAGAGGGCAATTGGTACAAGATGGGTGTTCAGAAACAAGAAGGATGAAAGAGGTGTAGTGATCAAGAACAAAACAAGGTTGGTAGCTCAAGGATATACTCAAGAAGAAGGAATAGACTATGATGATGTTTTTGCCCCAGTAGCAAGGATAGAAGCCATCAGACTGTTCCTAGCTTATGCCAGCTTCAAAGGGTTCAAAGTGTACCAAATGGATGTGAAATCTGCATTCTTGTATGGTACAATTGAAGAAGAGGTTTATGTGTGTCAACCCCCTGGATTTGAGGACTATAAGTATCCAGACAGAGTCTACAAGTTAGACAAAGCACTCTATAGACTCCACCAAGCCCCAAGAGCATGGTATCACACTTTGTCTTCATATCTTCTACAGAATGGATTCAAGAGAGGTACTCTGGACAAGACATTATTCACAAAGTCCATCAAATCAGAGATTCTTCTTGTTCAGATCTATGTTGATGATATCGTCTTTGGATCAACAAATGACATTCTGTGCAAGGAGTTTGAAACTTTGATGCACAAGAAGTTTCAAATGAGTTCAATGGGGGAACTAACTTTCTTTCTAGGATTGCAGGTCAAGCAGAAGCCCACTGGACTTTTATAAGTCAATCAAAGTATGTGAATGACATCCTGGAAAAGTTTGGATACAAGGACACCAAGGTTGCCAGCACACCAATGGACACTCATAAACAGCTTGATGCAGATAAAGAAGGAGTGGATGTGGATATTCATTTATACAGATCCTTGATAGGTTCACTAATGTATCTTACATCTTCTAGACCTGATATAATGTTTGCTGTTTGTGTGTCTGCCAGATTTGAATGTGCTCCAAAGGATTCAAATCTGTTTGCTGTTAAGAGAATCTTTAGATACCTCAAGGGTAAACCAAAATTGGACCTATGGTATCCTAAGGACTCTCCTCTTGAACTAACAACTTATTCTGATAGTGACTATGGAGGTTGCAACATAGACTGAAAATCCACAAGTGGTGGATGTCAATATCTAGGAGCAAGACTAGTCTCTTGGCAGTGCAAAAAGCAGACCACAGTCTCCACTTCATCCACTGAGGCAGAATACGTTGCAGCTGCCAGCTGCTGTTCCCAAGTGTTGTGGATTCAGAACCAACTGAGAGACTATGGTATGAACTTTCTAGTTATTCCTATTTATTTTGACAATTCAAGTGCAATAAGCATTGTACAAAATCCAGTGAAATTTCCCAAAACCAAGCACATAGACATTAGATTCCATTTTATAAGGGACTGCAATGAGAAGAAATTAATCCAAGTTACCAAAATTCATACAGATGATCAGTTAACTGATCTATTTACAAAACCATTTGATGTAGGAAGATTCATCTTTCTAGTATCAAATATTGGTATGAGAAATATGGATTAATTTGATTTTATTTCTCCCTTTTAAAATGAGAAAAACACTTATTACATGTGTTTAGTTAAGGGGGAGACACTGTTTCATTAGATGCTGTTCATTTTTCAACTAACAGCTTGAGACTATTCTCAAACTGCTAGTTCATATTCTCGAACTGTTAGTTGTTTCACTTGGTCTGTCAAGTGTGCAGGGCATTTCAGTCATTACTAATGAGATTGTGCGCGGGATTAAATATTTTTGAAAAGCCAAACACATAAAAGTCCCAGAATCGTTTGATTGCAACTACCAGTTGCAAAAATATCTTCCACAATCTTTTCATCTTCTCTCTCTGTGCGATTCTCACACAGTCGTTCAAAACCCTAAATCCCCGTCGTAATCTCCAATGAAGTTTGTCAAAGAACATAACTGCCTTCCCTACTCTCTCAAACACGCTGAACTACAACCATTCAATGACATGATGGATTTTCTACGTGGTTCCCATATCCATTATGCTCTAACTGTTAATCCCACTATATACGTCTCACATATAGAGCAGTTTTGGAAATCAGCCACTGTAAATACTATTGATGGAGTCACTTCTTTTGCATCAATCATTGAGAGTAATCCCATTACCATCACTGAGGAGACTATACGCCAACATCTGCATCTTCAAGATGCCACAGATATATCTGATCTCTCTCTTACTGCTTTACACGAAGGTCTTTTTGAAATCGGGTATAGGGGCCCTACTGAATCTTTTACCTTCTATAAAGCACATTTTGGTCCTAAATGGAAATACCTTGAACATATTATACAACAGTTTTTAAGCCCTAAAAGAACTGGTTGGTTTGAATTTTCCTCAAACGTTGCCACTGCCTTAGTGTGCTTATCAACAGGACAACAGTTCAATTTTTCAAATATGATTTTTCAAGGGATGATAAGGCACCATGTCTTAAAGAATGGGAAATTTTTGATGTACCAACGGTTTTTGGCAGAAATAATTGCAAAATCTTGTAATAATGTTAAAGTACATAAAAGGATACATGTTTCCCATAGGCACTCTTTACCTACTATAAAAAGACTTTTGAAACCAAGTGCCAATTTTCATAGTGTGGATGTCCCTTTGCCTCATGCAATGCAGGATGTCCATCGAAGAAACGGAGGAGAGGGTCCTGAGCAGGCTTAGCCATCTATTACTGCTTCACCCCCAGGACCCCAACCCACTCCTCATGATACAAATACTTCCTCTGCACCTTCTACTATACATACCTCCCCAGCCCCCTCACTAAAAATATATAAACGCCAAAGGGTTGTAGGAGCTCCTTCCTCCTCAGATCCCCAGGGCCAAATAGCCCTGTGCAGGGGACACTCCTGCACATAATATTCATAGGGAACCCATTGAGGATACTCCCACCCTCAATTTGGAGGTGAACATCCCATCAGAGGATGTTCATATGGGACTTGTGGCTGATTCTACTGATGTCTCTACACAAGGGGCACAAGACAGTATCAACATCTCTAAGACCACACCCATGGCAACAGAGGGTGTGTAAGCACCTTCTGGAAGTCCCTAGTACTAGGAACAAATGGGCCCAGATGTTTCTATATCTGGAATTCATGCCAGTGATAGATCTCAAATTCCACTATCATTTAAAGATCTTGAGGCTAGTCTACAACTTATGACATTAACGGATCAACAGCTGAAACCTGTTGTGGCCATTTTGGAACATTACAAGTCCATTATTGCTGCACAGGGATCACAAATCACAGCTCTGCAACAACTCACAGCAGCCCAACAACAGCGACTTGATCAGTTTCACATTGGCTTCACTTTGTGTGGTAACAAGATCATCCAGCTCGAGAAGATGGTTCGATCCCTGCTTGAAAGGTTTTTGGTCCCTCTTGTCAGACCAATGCATCCAAAAAGGAGGAGAATCAGGAGATCCCTCTTCCAGTCCAAACAGCTTCAACTTCTCCAACAACAGCTTCAGTTTCTAGGCTAACAATCCCAACAGCTTCTCAAGTTGTTAGTCTAGAAGCTCAAGCTGTTCCCATCAGGCCAAGTGGAGTATGCATCAGAGAAGGTTCTCAAACTCCTGCAGTCCAAGCCACAGTATCAGCCGCCACAGACATGGGAAAGGGAATTTTGATTGAGCCTCCAAAGATTAAATTTGTTTAAAAAGAAGCCCAAGTTGCCCATGATGCTGAACTGGCTAGAAGATTGGCAGAAGAACAAGACGAGATCCTAGACCAGCAAACCCATGAACCAATGGGAGATGATGAAACCTTAGGAGATTACCTAAGAGGGTTTGTGGTCAAAGATAATCTAAAGAAGAGAAAAAGGCCAACAGGGTCTTCAAAGACAGAACACAGAAGGTTTTTGATCAATTTCTCTGCAACAGCTGAGATATCAAAGGTAATTGCTCAATCATGGTCAACTGAGAAGCTTCAGGCTCTATATGAAAAAGAAAAGGAAAAAAGAAAACACCTCCATAGCCTCCCAACAAGTCCAAGTTCCACAAAAACCAGCTCAAAATGTTGCTGATGCTCCTCAATCTGAACCTATCCAACAAGCAAAGTTTGATCAGGTAAAGAGAGTGTTGTTTGACCAACAACTATAAAAGGCTATGGAAATTGAAAAGACCCTGGATCAGCGTGACTTCTCTAAACCTCGAATTACTTACTGGTATGCTAAGTCAATGGATGACATTGATTTAGTATATCATTTTGTAATCAAAAGAGAAGCTGGTCCAGAGGAAGAATACAAGAGCCTAATCCAACTGGTTCAAAGATTGACTAGAGATGAGCTGACACAAATGCATAATATTGGAACTGCCAGTCACTCTAGGTCACCAATTGTGTGGGTACAAACAAACTTGAAAGATCTCAGAAGCATTTTTGACCCAGAATCCACCAGAGTGAATATAGAAGCTGCCAAGAAAATGAAGATTGTACAGGTTGATTTATATGCCAAATCAATGACATATAGACTCAAGCTTGCAGACTGATCCAGCAGATTCTACAATTTGAATTTCTCAATTTGTCAAAAGCATGACTACCCCAAATGTGCTCTATGAAGATTGAATGTGATAAAGTGGAGTTAAAGAGAGATTTCATAAAGGCTATAAGGCAGAAACTTTCATAGTTGTAAGTTTTTTTTGGATGCCTTAGTTTGTATATAACAGTTTTACTTTGTTTTATTTCCTTATTTGTATAGACACTTAAAGTCTTGTGTAAAGAATTTACGTTAGGGGGAGATTGTTGGGAAATAATCTAAGTATGTCAGGCTGTTAGTTAGATTTCTCAAGCTGTTAGTAGTACTTCTGTATAATTACAAAGTTCGAGCTGCCAGTTCAACAAACTCAAGCTGCTAGTTAAATAGTTCAAGCTGCCAGAGTTAAAAGTTCAAGCTGCTCAACAGATTGATAACAGAAAGTGCTGAAATTCAGGAAGTGATATATATTTCAAGATTTAAAGATCTTCCAAGCATATCTACTTCTAGAGAAATCAGAGTTCGTCAAGGAAACAAATCAGAAGCCTATATATATAGATAGACTAGGTCTTTCTATTGTAAGCGTGTACGTGCAAGTTCTGTGATTGTGGTGCTTCATTGTAATTGCTTTCTGATAAGTTTCTCAAGCCTCTAAGGTTGTAAAAACCTAAGAACAATTAGTGTTCTTCGTCTAATCAAAACAAATTAGAGGTGATTGTAATCAGAGATTTTGGCAATATAAAAGTTTTGATATTGGTTATGTTTATCTGTTATTTATTCTGAAAGTTTTTCTTAAAACAATTAAGTGTTATTCCGCAAACTTCTTAATTGGACTTTGATTTAAAATAAGGTTATTGGTTTTACACTATGATTTATTGAAACGAGTTAATCTTAGGTGATTTTGATCTTGACAAGTTCCTATCCAAGCTAAAATGTCACTTTAGTTTATATTTTCAAAGGTGAATATATAAACTCAAAATTACGATCAAATCGAATGCATAACATCACTAAAGTTGAAAAGAACCATTAAATGTGGTCTAGGTGACTCCAATTGGTGACCAACGTATGATTATAAAAGATAATAAACCAATCAAATCAGTAGATGAGATTAATAAACGATAACAAACTAACCTTTTCAGTAGATAAGCCAGTAGGAGTAGAAAAAGAGCTACCGCCTGTACTTGGTGTACCTGGTTCATCGGTCATTAGTAACTCATGATGTTGAGCAAATGAACTTGAACCACCAGTATGCTTTGATGATTCACCATACATCAAGGTGTTTCTATTCATGCTATTCACCCTAGAAGTATTTTGCCAACCTTCCATACTTCATACCCGATCAATCATATCTTCCCAATTCTCTTGATCGATCTAAGTGGGGCAATAGGGCTTTAGATTGGAATAATCATTTCCCATGTCAATCTGCAACTCGGTAAAAAGTCTATCAGCAGCTCCCTTCGAGCATCCGATAATATATCAGAGAACCTTCTTTTTAAACGATCTTCCCATGCTTGTCGAATGAGGGCATCATCTTTACTATTCCACTGATATAGTTCCTGCATATACATCAACTTTCATAAAAATACTTCACTGTAAATTAATTTTTAATAAGTTTTAAAAATAATGAGATTGTACTTCAAAACGATTCCACATTGCCTCTCGTGATCGGCGATCAACGTCTTTCCATCGCGCCCAAGAGCCAGAAAACATGACTTTAATATACAAGTGATTTGACTTGTAACTTACGAATCAGTAAACCTATACAATGGAAATGATGCAACAATAATCAGTATTAATTTTTTTTTTCTCAGTTTAAAAATTCTAGATAGATAAATGTATATAGACATACCTTTCAGCTTGGAGTTCTATATGTGGTCGATTTGATGGATGCGTAGGTGTTTGGTCTGTATATTTGAGCCTCTTCCTCCAGGTGACTCCATTTCATGATGATCATCAACACTGGTCAAATCTGGGGTTGCAGCGTGTGATGCCCCTAGGTATGGTGTGACGTTAACTGGGCTTGATGGGTTTACATGCGAAGAATCCCCTCCCTCCTCTACCTCTGCCGATCCTTCCTCTGCCAATACCTCTGCTTGTACCAATACCCCTTTCTCTAATACTACCAGAAGCATTTGAACTACGTGCCATGATCACTGCATTGAAAAGAAAAAGATTATTGAACAAGAAATATACTTGAAAGTAAGTGACACATAAAACATTCTACAAGCACACATATTGTAGGTCTCTGTGAAGTAATGTGTCAAGTAGTCGGCTAATATATAAGAAAAATGAATGAATTTTCTGAAAGTATAAGCAGTTAAAATAGTTTATGACACGTCTTATAAGTTAAACAAATAATAAAATATCATCATAAAATTGTTAAATTGAAATTAATAACAACCTATTGATCATCAGAAGAATTATATGATAAACTAAGGTCATCATCATTTTCCGAACTTGAATCCACATTCGAACTTGAATCCACTTCCGAACTTAAATCCACATATGGGTTATCAATATCTTCTCCGTCAATCCTAGCTTGCCTAAGCGTATCATAATTATTAGTAACTTTTACCATTACTCCCTCACTGACAAGAGAAATAGGTTGAATATTTCATTTGTATTTGTCGCAATTGCAAAAATTATCCTTTCATCCTCTTGAAAGAATTGATCCACATCCTCATTATCATCTGAGACTTCCGTAACACATTCTGATACTTGATATACACTTCTTGGCTTCGTCTTGATTACAGCCCACCACTCTTTTAAATCTCTTGTCATTGAAGGATATGATGCATAATAGAATTGTTCTGCTTGTGATGCTAATACATACGAGTCGTCAACTTTTAGTCTCGCCTTGTATTTGACATCAACCAAATTATTTTTACTATCCACCCTTACCCCTTGAACGGGATCAAACCAATCGCACTTGAACAACACAACAATGCAACGCCCTACACCATGATATTCGACCTCTAAAACTTCATCCAGTAATCCATAGTAGTCACACTCATTCTCGTCATAACAAGACCCTTTAACACATACCCCACTGTTTTGTGTGACGCGTCCTTCCCCATGTTTTAGGGTGTGAAGCTTGTTACCATTAACAAAATATCCTGGAAATGACCAAACATAATGTAATGGTCCTCGTGCTAAAACTTTCAAAGGTTCATTGTTTTCGTCTAATCTTTGAAAAATATACAATGCAAGTAGAACATGTTATCTCAACGAGTTATATATAGTTTTAGTAAGAATTATTAAGTTGTTTTGATTACATGTTGCTTAAACCACTTAGCAAAGTTCTTCTCCCTTGCTAGATCAAGTGAGTGATCATCGATATGAGGATCTATCTCCCTTACTGAATTATCAAACAAGCTAGACAGTGGATAATTAAACATCATTAGAAAATTTGTTAAAAAACATTACGTTACACATGATAACTTCATAAATGAAAGGATATACCTTATGAAAGGATGAACCTCTTGACAATTAAGCAATATATAAGTATGAGTTTTATGTTTCTCAGCAATCGTTAACAGTCTTCGACTTCCACCTTTTTCAAATAATCTTCGAGATGGAACTTCAAATAAGCTTAATCGATGGTTCATACTCGATGAATTAGGAAGATCCGGAGCAAAATTTCGAGGCTCACGATTCAGTCGTGTTTCAGTTGATGAGTCAAAATATAAAGAACAATATGTAGAAAGTTCACTTATTAGATAAGACTCAACAATAGACCCTTCAACCTTTGCTTTGTTTCGAACAGTTCTTTTTAATGATCCCAACTTCCTGTGTCATTGTTGGAATAGAAATGTCAATAGTAAATTATGTTTTACAAAAAAATAGTTCATTCAGTTACCTTTCATAAAGATACATCCATCTATATTGCACTAGACCTCCAAGAATAGCTTCACGAGCCAAATGTATTATCAAGTGTTCCATTGAATCAAAAAATCCAAGTGGGAAGACTTTTCCAACTTGCAAATAGTTTCGACTACACGTTCTTGCAAAGGAATCAAGTCATCAGTGTGTAACACTCTTGAACATATTGCACGAAAGAATGTGCATAACTCTGTTGTGGCGTCTCAAATTTGATCCGGTATCATCCCTCTCAAAGCAAGAGGCAACAACCGTTGCATGAACAGATGACAATCATGACTTTTGAAATTATAAAAGGTAGTGTCTTGAAAGTTTACACACCCCCTAAGTTTGAAGCGTAACCATCGGGAAATTTAAGATTTATCAACCATTCACACACTTTTTGCACTTGCGGTTTGGACAAAGTGTAAGATGCGTTTGGTTTCATGAGTTTATTATTTTCCATCCGAAGATGAAACTCGGGTCTAAAACAATACATCTCTATATCTTTACGTGCCTTGACGTTATCTTTTGTTTTGGAAGTGTCCATAATGGTGTGAAAGAGATTCTCAAAAACATTCTTCTCAATGTGCATCACATCTAGGTTGTGTCGGATTAACAAAGTGCGCCAATATGGCAACTCCCAAAAGATGCTTCTCTTTACCCAATTATGTATTATCCCAAAACAAGGAAATCTTCTATTCTTTTTCCTATATGGATTGCCATCATAAACAGTTGGAAGGTGACGAATTTGCTCCCATATTTGATCACCGGTCAACTCTGGTGGTGAATCGGTTGATTGAATAACTGTTCGAGCCCGAAATCCCTGTCTGTCACATCAAAATGGATGTGCTCTAGGTAAAAACTTTCGATGAGCATCAAACCAACATGATTTCCCTCCATTGTGTAACTGAAATGAATCTGATTTATCAATGCAGTATGGGCAAGCTAACTTGCCATGTGTTCTCCAGCCTGATAGCATCACATAAGCAGGAAAGTCACTAACTGTCCACAAAAGAATAACCCTCATCGTAAAATTATTTCGACGATAAGCATCATAAGTGACAACACCATGATCGTATAACATCTTAAGCTCATCTATTAATGGCCTTAAAAATACATCCAAGTTTTGACCCAGACTTCTTTTCCAGGAATAACCAAGGCAATATTAACGTACGACTCTTTCATGCACATCCGAGGAGGTAAGTTATAAATCGTAAGAAATATGGGCCATAACGAATATGGACTTGAATTTGAGTTATTTGGATTAAACCCGTCGGTGCATAACCCAAGTCGTACGTTACGATTCTCGTTTGCAAAATCAGGGTGTTTTGAATCAAAATGTTTCCATGCCGCACCATCACTTGGATGTACCATCATACCCGGTTCTGTTTGATGATCATAGTGCCATGTCATCTCTTTTGCCGTCTTTTTTGACATATAAAGCCTTTGCAGTCTAGAAGCTATCGGCAAGTATGACATATAAAGCCTTTTTTGTATAATTAGTGATAAACCCAAATTAGGAACTTTACTTCTCCCTTGTGACTTGTACCGATTTTCCCCGCACACCCGACAACTAGTCAAGGAAGAATCTTCTTTATAGAATAACATGCAGTGGTTTTTACAAGCATGCATTTTTTTCTTTTGGGAGACTAATTTTGTTCAAACTCTTCTTTATTTCATAAAAGTTTTCAACTAGTTTGTCATTGTCGTGTAACATCTCTTTAATGATGGGAAGTATTCGGTTATATGTCGCATCATGCACATTACATTCCGTCTTCCAATTCAACAACCTAGTTGAAGCTTCTAACTTTTAATAGTTTTGACACCCCTCCCATAAAGGCTCAGCGTCAGCTTCTAACATGTCATAGAATCCCTTGGCAGATGGATTCACGACTTGTCCAATCCAAGTATTTGAATGTGACGAGGTATTATTAAACACAGTGGGTTCCATTACATCCAACACCATGCGTGTGCAACCGTCAACCTCATCATCTTCCATTGGATTAGAACATTGTCCCACGTGTTGAAATCTACTAATGCTTTCACCATGTGCCCACCAAGTTTTACAATTAGTGATAAACCCATATTTTAACAAATGTAGCTTAACATCGTCTCTTTCCTTGTAGCGTGTAATTTTACAACGACAACAAGGACATTTAATACAAAATACTATGTCATGACCTACATATCTTCTTCCAACAAATTTATGGTTAGAAAAAGCATAGTCTAAATAACCATCAACTGCGATACAATAATAAGTATCAAGATACCCATGATCATCAAGCCTTCTATACATCCATCCTCTGTCCATGTGTGTCATCATAAAATATGTATACATGCCAATAACTATCTGTATAAAACAACTATATAAGCATATAAACAAGGTGTTTGATTCATGAAAACAAAAAAAATTCAATTTAAGAACCATAAAAACAAGAATTACATCACAAGTTGCTCTTGTACAATAAATGAGATCCTAGGTCTATAAATATCCACCAACTTTAACAAATATACAACTAATCGGCCACTAAACAACACTAAGAAAATATCACTTTTTTACACTCCATGTGAATCACTTAAATTATCATTATATATATAACAATTAGAAAGACCTCTTATGAACCATTCAAATTATCATTATTTAAATATAACACTTAGAAGATAAAACAAAAAAGCAATATGTATTTTATTTATTCCTTACGATACATACATATGTTGACTATTATTTAAATATACCATTTAAAAAAAAAGTAACAACAATCCTTAGTCACTGTTGGAATCTAATGTCAAAACTCCATCAAAGTAAAAGCGACGTGAGACTCCATCAATTAAAAGTCAAACGAGACTTCTATAATCTCTTCAAATTCATGGCAGAAAACAAGCCAACTGGAGCAGCAATAAGACAAGCTTCATTTTTTTTATAAATTAAATGGGCACAGACAGACACAGCAAATCACAGTTCTATATTTCATGAAATTTTTTCATATTTTCTCTCATCTTTAAGTTAGTTTTGTGTTGTTTTACCTTCTCACTGGTGAACGAAGGAGAGGGACGGCGGTGAACGGAGGTCGATCAGCAGTGGCAGTCTCATAGCGGTTGTTAGGGTTTTCTTTGGTTTAATTGTTGACTTGTATAATAAAAGGTTGGGAATTTGAAAATTAAACAAATAAATTTAGTTTAATTGTTCACTTATTAGTTTAAGTTTTATTTATTTAAGTTTTGGAAAGGGTTATTGACTTAGAATGAAGGGAGTACCTCCCTTTCTGAAATCCATCTTTCTGTACACGTCACCGCCACATCAGCTTTTCTCTCTCCACCTTTCCCCCCATTTCTCCACCTTTCTAACTAGGAAATACTCACCTTTCTTAACCTTTCCATCTTTCTTAATTTTTTAAACATTTTAATTAAGAAAACAATTATTAAATCTAAAATAATTAATTTCATAAATATTTAAAAGTTTACATAATAAAATTACGAAACTAAAAAATAAAAACTTACGAAACTAAAAATTAAAAAAAGTACATAACTAAAAAAATTACGAACCTAAAATCTAAAAAAATTACATAACTAAAAAATTACGAAACTATAGTCGCCATCCCCAACGCTCCGCAATGCTTTGTTTGCGGGCCAATACGGCTTCCAAAGCAGTACCTTGCAGATGGTCGTGTGGCCGAACGAAAAAATCCAAGTCACGTTCTTGTTGTTGTTCATTCAGTGACGCAATGTACGCATTATATCTTTTCTCTTTCAACTCCAATTCTTTTTCTTGTTTTGATCGTTTCAAATCTGCAAGTAGTGCTCGGTAACGTAATTTATCTTCAACATCTTTCTCGTGAGATGCTGAAATCCTTTCGAATTTTGATTGCATATCTGGGTCGACTGATGTTGATGCTGGTTTTTTCCCCTTGCGACGTGGTCGTTCAAGCTCCTGAAGATTCGCGTCGCCCTCGTCATCTTCGTCAATGTCAACACCTAAAAATGCCGCATCAGAAGACGGTGTTCTGTAAGGTCTACCACTACTAGATCTATCTAGACGCGGATCCGTGAACGAGTGCGGAATCTCGTTAACGGTTAGACGGACAACTCTCAACTACGAAACCCGGAGACTATTAGACGCTGAACGAACGACACACGAACGATCCTACGAACTAATTCTCTCCGAAACGGACCTAAAGCTGATGATAAACTCGAGATCGCCTTAAGCTTAATTCCTCACGAATTCTGCTAAAAGTCTGCTAATGACTCGAGTCTATCCTTCATTATAGACCCTGATTCGAGTCTGATGTGGGCCAAACTCGAATCTGGCCCAAGGCCCATTTGAGTCTGTCCACAATGACATTCTCGAATCTGGGCACATTCGAATCTAAGGCTACATTCGAATCTATCACAGATTCGAATGTCTACCCTTAATTGACTCGAATCTAGCTCATTTACTCAAAAAACCTAAGTGTTGAAACTTATGATTTTACTTATGCTTGAATTAATCTTTGATCTTTATGTTTGAACTTCTTGTAATATGTTACATCAAGTTCAAACACATAATCAATAACAGACAAACATATATAAACATATATATCAAAACACTCGTTTAACCAAAATGTTGAATATTACTTAAACCACAATGTTAGATCGATTAGACTGCTATCGTAACACAAGGTGTACCAACAGACTCCCCCTTGACGATAGCTTCTAATTATTTACATCAAATTTAAGTACTAGAGCTATATATACTACTGCCTGCATATAATCCAGCATCTATACAAACTTTGACTACCTTCTGGAACTTCCTGGCTTCAGATCTCCATGGTTCAGTAAAGAAGATAGGCTGATCATGTAGCTTCTTCAGGTCGTCCTTTGATAGGTTTATCATATGCAATGGATCATATACCTTCAAAATGACCTGCTCATCTTGATCCTCCATGATGGCTTCAGCAGTGTCAATCTCGAGATACCACCATTTCATGTTGCTCAAAACATTCTGTGGCATTGATTTCATTGGCACCTTTTTCAGACATTTGACTGGCTTATAAATCATTCTGGCCCAAGGTCTTCCAGTATGAGGATCTATCCTTGATCCATCCTCGACCCTTTTGCCTGATCTCGGCTTAAGCCTCTCAAATTTTCCTGAACGACCCTCTTTTCTTATTATTCTAGCCATGACTTCAGCGTACGGATCTTCGCCTATATTAATCAGTTCCTTCCAACCTAGCTCCTTAACCTCAATCTTGGGCAATGAGTTGAACGCTCTCAGTGTTCGCCTCAAGTATTGAAGGCCATCTCTTCTTTTCAAGATAAATAGCTGTAGTTCTTTGTCAAAGAACCAGCTTATAATCCCTCCAGCAAAATTTCCAGCACTTGGATTTCTCATCTTCTTCTTCATCTTTAGCTGATCTTTCTTTTCTTCCTTCTTGAACCAAAGATTTATCAAATCAGCTCTAGATGGCTCTTTCTCAGCCTCTTCAAGTTCTTTGTCTTCAACTGAGGCTACCTTGATGTAATCAATATCAATCACATTATGATTTTGTCCCTCATACAGTTCAGTGACAGGTTGTGAATTGATTATCACTTCATTAACATGATCGTCTTCATCATCTAACACTTCATCATCCGATTTCCAGTCAACGACGTCCTCTGGAATGAATTCACCTTCTTCCAACTCTTCGACGTCATCTTCAAAATCGAATTCCATTAGCTCTTCTTTAATATCTTTCAGCGCGTCAATCATGTCGCTATCTAAAGCCCTTGAAGAACCGGCTTCTCCTCCTGCTCCTCCTATTTCTCCTTCTGGACTAGGCTCCCCCTCAGATTGAGCAGTCTGAGCAGCAGAAAGATCTACTGGCTCATTCTGTCTTTTTGGGCTGGGATCATTGCCTTGATTTTCCTCATCATCATCCTCTCTTGGCCTCTCAACTACTTGATCCCGGCAGCATGTCTCCCCCTGAGCCTGAAGATTTTTCATTAACTGCTCAATAAGGGAGCGCATCGATCTTAACTCGGCTGCCTGATCGCAGACGAACGTCTTTAGCTCAACATTCTCGTCTTGGATTTTTCTTACAGTCTTCTTCAATTCAGCATTTTCTTTATCTAGATTCGCATTATGTGCCTGAATTTCTCCCATTGCCTGTGTTAGGCTTAGGAGTTGAACATGTTGAAAGTCCACTCGAGCTTTAAGCTGCATAAACCGCTGATTGTCAGAATAGGCGGTTGAGGTAGACGGAATGGACTGAACTGGAGCAGGGATTTATGGTGGTGGAACATATGGCTCATGTTGTTGAGGTGGTGGTGATGGTGGAGCGGTGGCTTGTGGTTCTGGAGTTTGAGTTTGAGACTGTTGGGCTTCAGATGCTGATGTTGACCCTTGCATGAACCTGTGACGCTTGGCCCTCTGCCTAGTCACCAAGGGAGCAACTTCATCCTCTTCGAAATCTGAATCGTCAGATTCCCTTTCCTCTCTTCTCCTTGATCCTGCTTCATTCACTATCAACCTAGATCCATAGGTTCCGATTTGAATATTGGGATCTGTAGCCACTGATTCAGGAGCTTCAACCTCTAGCTCCTCCATATCATCCGACTCTGATTCAGACGATGTCAAACCCTCATCAGCCCTCTCTGGCTCATACTCTTCTACATCTCTAAATACATCTTCTTGTCCTTCTGGTGGACTGAGCAATTCACCGACTAATGCTGCGGCCACATCTTCGTTTGCATGGGGTCCTGATGCCCATATTTCTTCTAGTGTTTGCGCGATTTGCTCAGATTCCGGAACCGCACTCGAAGGCCCTGCTTCCTGTGCTTGAGGCTGTTGACTTGTGGAAGGCCTTGATGCCTGGATTTGACTCGCTGATGGTTCCTGTCTTTGACGGCGTCTTTGAGCTCGAGGCTGCTGTTGTTGTTGACGTTGTTGTGGTTGTTGTTGCGGTTGAAACTCAACGACCCCTGCCCAGTTGGCATCTTCCGGGGCTTGAAAATTTCTATCCAAAATAGCTCCGAATAATGGACGAGCAACAGGAACAGCCAATCTTCCTCGGTGTGAGGAACAATCAGCGAAAATCCTTTTGTCCATGATAGCAACGCTCAGAAAGTCGTTTGACGGCGGCAAGTTTGGCAAGAAGTGCCTTATCAACATCATAATGAACCTTGGGTACAACAAGAATCTTTCCCTTTCTGGAGCCGTAATCTGATGAACGAACTCCGAGAAAAACATCTGTGAAAAGCTATACGGGCGATTATACACTATAGCGACGATCCCCGATTGAATTTTCGCCACAATATAATCGAACCCTGCCTTCTTCGCAACAAAGCACACCATAAACACATGCGCCATAAACCTCCACTGCCCTATCAATCCACTCTTCATATATGACACTTTTGTCACATCGAGGCTGTACCCCTTTCTTTGAAAGGCCGCTTGCCTTATACTCAACGGAAATTCTATAGGACCAGCTTCTTCTTCCCGAGTGCCCAACTGCAGCACTTGACGAAGCATATCAGCAGAAAACACCAGCGGCTGTCCTGCTATCCTTGTTCTCAGAACTGTTGGGGTGACGGAACAATCAAATTGTAAATGGTCATAAAACTGACGGATGTAGGGTAACTCAATCTGCACATTATGCCACAGTGCATATCCGATCCTTGATTCAATGAGAAAATCAAGCACTTGACGAAATCCCTGCGCCTCAGGGAGATTCAGATCTGGATGAAGCACCATATTGTGCTTAGGAACAAATGCTCGAACCGCCATTTCTGCACAATAAACAAAACTGTTAGATTCATTAAAAATCAATAAACTTGTTTAAATTCAATTTGTTCTATCTTGTACTTGTTTAAGTACAAAATCTAACACAATTAAATTTCTACAAGTTTAATAAAATTTAAATTAAGTAAGGTAAATAAAGTGCAGATTCGAAGGAAACAGATTCGAATGTAACAGATTCGAATAGGTCTTTGTTCGAGTCTAATGACAGATTCGAAGGTGTTGGTCTTCTCGAATCTAATGATAGATTCGAGAAATCGCAAGAACAGATTCGAATTCCCGTCGACCATTCTTTCAACAAAAACCCAAGATTTTTAACCATTTTGAACTTAGCAAATCACATACCTTAGTTCAACTAGGTTCTAATCAAGGATTTATGCTTTTAATTTAAGTGTTTATCAGTCCAAAATTGGTAATTTTGCAAAAACCCTATTTCGACTCTTAAACACTCAAAAATCGATGATTTGGCCTGAAATTGTGTATAAAACTACACAAATCTTGTACAATCCGGTTGATTATACCTATAAGTATCTGTAGAATCGAAACACCAAGTAAGAGACTCGACAAAATGTCGTTTATGAGAGAAACGATAGATTCGACAATAGATTCGAAATCGCCACAGTAGATTCGAGTGTATAGATTCAAAAACAGTAAGTCTTAAATGACTTCACTGTTGACCTATATATACCACCAACCCTCGATTCTATGTCCTTATTCGAATCTACTGACAGATTCGAAGTCTTACCACTTCGATTCTGTCCTAGATTCGAAATTACCAAATACTTAGAAAAATTTCGAAAATTTTGAAATAACTTCAACTTTTCCAACCTTTTTCTACGGTATTGTGTAACAAGATAAACTATGCCAATTCTTTTACCCTAAGCACAGATATTTCACACAATGTTTATTTTATCCAACTTTGAATGCACCCTCTGTAATTTTTGACCTTTTACCTAAGTAAAAATTAAACTAAAATAAAATAAAATAAAATAAGATAAACTAATGGTAAAAATAAAATAAAATAAAATAAAATAAACTAAGGTAAAATTTTGACCAAAAATTTATTCTAGACTTAAGCTATACTTAAAAAGATTTACATGCTAAGCTAAATACTAAATAAAATATTTTTGATGAGTATAGTCTAAGAAAGGTTCAATCAGATAGCGATGTCAGATACTTACTTTCAGTACTTAAACTTTCACACTTAGGAATTTTTATTCCTTTGATTATTTGTCGTGACACACCTATTTAGCCGATTGTTGGTATTATACCCCATTAAACATTCTACATTTCGGAATATCCCTTTGCATTTTTATTTATCAGGAAATTATCTTACGTGACTCAGACATAGACATACTTTTATGATCAAGGCACACAGACAAAGATTCTAACTTGTTGGTATTTGCAAACTTTCTTTAAAAGACAAACGTCGGACACAGGTCTGTATTTTCATACAACAAAGTGTCTTAGTTCGACTTAAGGTTTATTTTTAAAGTTAGCAGACAACGGTGACAGGTCTGTACTGACGTACAACAAAGCGACATATCTGCTAACCCGAATCTAAACAGAGACAACAGGTCTGTACTTACGTACAACAGAGTTGCATGTTTTCGACTCTCAGTTTTATATGATATTTCTATCCTTTCCATTTTCAGATGTATTTGATGTTGCCATACATCCCCAGAAAGTTTGCATACCTCATTTAGACTCAATGTTTGTATGTCTTGTACATAAAAATTAAGACTGATTGGTCATACATCTAAGTTAGTGACACACTTGACCTTTTCTAGAATATTTTATTAGCCTTGAGATTCCCTATATGTATTATGTCTACCAACACATCAAACTAAATAAAGTATAACACTTAGGATTTAGTTGCATTATGTGTGAAAGCCTAAACACTTAGAGTTTGTAACGACTGTGCTAATTTTCGTCACTTTGAACCTATGTATCTAAGACTTAACTCTTTTCCTGATATTCTCTTTTTTTGTATTTTTGTAATTTTCTCTCTTTTTTCTTTTGTTTTTCATAAGAAAAAGCAGTAAAATAAGCTAACCTACTAACTTACTAAAAATAGAAACTTACTAAAATTAGAAACTTACTAAAAATAGAAACTTTCCTAAATTAGCAGACTACTGTAAAGAAAGAAATACTACGACTATAAACGAAAATAAACTTACTACTACTAAGGCCAAATTACTCTGGGTTGTGCATTCCATTCAGTTGAATTAAATACTCAAACCGTGACTTATCAAACGCTTTGGTAAATAAATCTACATTATTATCTTCTGTTGCCACTTTTACCAGTTTGATTAAGTTCTTTTCAGCACAATCACGAATAAAATGATGCCTAATGTCTATGTGCTTTGTTTTATTATGTTTAACTGGATTATTAGTTATAGCAATAGTAGATTGATTGTCTATCCTAATTGGAGTTTGAGTGAAAGCCAAACCGTAATCCCGCAATTGTTGTTGTATCCACAGAACCTGTGAGCAGCAACTACCAGCAACAACATACTCGGCCTCGCACGTTGACACGACTACCGACGTTTGTTTCTTGCATTGCCAGGACACCAATCTCCCTCCTAGGAACTGACAACCTCCAGTCGTTGATTTGCGCGTCAAGCTGCATCCTCCGTAGTCTGAATCCGTGAACGCCTCCAACTCTAGATCTCCCTCCGCGTGATACCAAAGACCCAGCTTCGGTTTCGACTTGAGGTATCGTAGAATCCGCTTCACAGCTTTCATATGCATCTCCTTTGGATTCGCTTGAAACCTTGCACAAATACAAACAGCAAACATAATATCAGGTCTTGAAGCAGTTAAATACATAAGTGACCCAATCATGGCCTGATATAAAGTCGGATCCACATCGGTATCACTTTCAGTACCCGGCCCGAGATTATGATTCACTTGAATCGGCGTGCTGAAATGGGCAGTCAACTTAGTTCCCTCCATCCCAAACCGTTCTAATATGTCATAGACATACTTAGTTTGATGGATAAACATCCCTTCCTTCTTTTGGTCAACTTGTAACCCTAAAAAGAAATTTAACTCCCCCATGGCACTCATCTCGAACTTAGACTTCATCACCTTCTCGAAATCTTTGCACATCTGTTCGTCTGATGATCCAAAGATGATATCATCGACGTACACTTGTACCAAGATAAAGTGATCGCCCTTCCTCTTAACAAACAAGGTACTATCTATCCTCCTTTCAAAACCGTTCTCTAACAGATGGTTGGATAGAGTCTCATACCACGCCCTAGGTGCCTGATGTAATCCATAAAGAGCCTTATCTAAGCGATATACTCTATCAGGATATTTTGGATCTGTAAATCCGGGCGGTTGTTCTACATACACCAACTCCTTCACTTTCCCATACAGGAAAACACTCTTAACATCTAACTGATATACTTTAAAGCCCTTGAAGGAGGCAAACGCTAGAAACAACCTAATGGCTTCCAGCCTTGCTACTGGTGCAAAAACCTCGTTGTAATCGATTCCATCCTCTTGGTTGAAACCCTTTACAACTAATCTAGCCTTGTTGCGCGTGACTATACCCCGGTCGTCTCTCTTGCACTTAAAAACCCATTTGGTTCCTATGGCAATTTCCCCTCGAGGTAACGGAACTAACTCCCACACTTCTAGTTTCCTAAATTGCGAAAGTTCTTCCTGCATCGCTTCAACCCAAGAGTTGTCCTTAAGTGCCATTTGCACATTTTTAGGCTCTACTTGCGATATGAAACACGAATATAGAGATGTGTGATATGCCTCGGAGTCGTTTATCATCGACAACAACACAGTGTTGTTATTTACACTACTCCGAGTCCTCACACCCTCGTTAGGATTTCCTATGATGCTTTCTATTGGATGGTTCTTGCTAATCCTAGAGGTCTCTATATCATCAACCCTTAGATTATCTCCTAAGTCAGATCCTATTTCACCTAATGGGGGAACAGGCTCAGCTTCTACATTTTCCTCCTCGAGGACGTTTTCCTCAGAGTTGGAACTCGATGCTTGAGTCTGATTCTCAGTGTTAGGTGCCTCTTGATCAGCAACTTCTGGAGATCTATCTACAGTCGCAGTAGGCTCGGATGTAGATTCGAACGTGGTCCTCGGAAAGATATGGCCATCGTCATTCAGGTGCAACGTCGCCATGTCTTTTTCGATTGTACCTGCAGTATCATCCAAAGGAATGTTAAATGACTCAAACAATTTATCATAGTCAAATAACCATTCCGGACCAGTTTGGGGTTCATGTGTATAACTTGTGACTTCAATATTATACACAATCTCCACAGTACCACTCGTTTTGTTAAAAACCCGTTTGTTTGGTGAGTTCGGCACGTAACCTAGGAAGTATCCTTCGTCAGCCTTTTCACCAAACTTCGGTTGATGTTTTGTTCGTAAAAGAGTGCATGGTACTCCAAACGGTTCGAATCCAGTTAAGTTAGGTGGCCGTTTATTCAAAATTTCATAGCATGTTTTGTTCAATGATTTGACTGTAAGGACTCGGTTTAAAATATGGCACGCGGTATTCATTGCCTCCCCCCAAAACATGGTAGGAAGCTTTGAATCCGAAAGCATAGTCCTTGCAGCTTCAATCAAAGTTCTATTTTTACGTTCGGCCACCCCATTCTGTTGAGGTTCATATGGTGCACTGAATTGATGCACTATGCCCTTTGATAGGCAATATACACCAATTACAGAGTTTCTAAATTCAGTCCCATTATCACTACGAATATGTTTAACCCTTGTTCCGTATGAGTTCTCCACTTGGTCTAAGAACCCGATGAGCTTTGAAGCCGTCTCGTCCTTCGTACCTAAAAAGAAAACCCAAGAAAACCGTGAGTAATCGTCAGTGATAACTAAACAAAACCATCTACCTCCTATACTCCTTTTGTTAATTGGGCCGAAAAGGTCCATATGCAATAAATCGAATGTTGAGGCGATTGAATTCTGCTTCTTGGACTTGTGTGTCTTTTTATGCTGTTTGCCTTTCATGCACGGTAGACACTTGTCCTCGAACTGAAAGCTCTTCAATGGCACACCCTGCACCAGTCCATTCTTCGTTATGTAATTCATCTTCCTTAGGTGCAGGTGAGCCATGCGTCTGTGCCACAGTACTGATTCCGTCTCTGAAGCTTTGGATAATAGACAGATTGGCCCCATCGAAGACTCCGGCTTGTTCATATCCAGCATGTACAAGTCATTCTTCCTTGGCGCCCGCATCAAAACCCATTCTTCAGGAATCTTGAATCCCGGCTTTAGCACTAACGCCTCAGTGTCAGTAAATAACACCGAGTTCTTCTTATCACAGATTTGAGATACACTAATGAGATTGTGAACCAGTTTATCAACGTGATAAACTTGGTCCAACTTGATTATCCCATTAGTGACCACTCCGGTACCCGTGATAGTTCCACCCTTGTTACCCGCGAATGATACGAATCCCCTATTACCTCCCTTGAAGTCTGTGAGTAGACTTCTTTCCCCCGTCATGTGCCTGGAGCAACCACTGTCGACGAACCACTTGTTGTTTGGACCTGTAGTTATCTCCTGCACATGAAAGAAAAGAGGTTAGTTATCACGGGGAACCCAAGCCATGACTGACTTGGTAATACCATTCTCGTCCACATACGTGTAATCTTTCAAGTACCCATCTCGCCTTTCAGGTGACTTGAGCCTTTGAACTGAATTCTGTTGTGGTGCCGAGTGATTTAAGTTCACTCTTTGCCTTGGTGTAGGCATTTGTTGTGGAGCTCTAGAATAATTCCTATTATATGCCATTTCTGACTGTGATCCCTGAGCTCTTACCGGTGCATACTGTCTAACTGGAGTATGTGACCTAACTGGAGTGTGTGACCTGCTAGGTGTGGTGCTCCTATAGACTTGTTGTGGTGCTGACCTAGATTGATTATTGACACGATTCGGTGAATTTGTCCTAATCACTTCCTTTGGTCCAACGTTAACCGGTGTGTTTTTCACAACTTGTTTAGGTGCGGCCTGCACAGTTTTCTCGGTAGGTTGAGAACTACTGCTGCTTGCCACACTGGTTGAGGGCTTGACAGGTGTTGGGTTCACTGTCTTAGGGGTAACATCGGCTTTCCTAAGTGGACAGTGAGAAGCAACATGCCCTTTCTCGTGACATCTGAAGCAAGACATCTTATCTATGGACTTTTTGTTTGTTCCCTTAGATCTAGGTGTCTCACTAGTGTCTACTTCCTTTGGTACAGCTATGGTGTCTGACTCGTCGACCTGGTCAGCCCATGAAATTTTCTGTTTTCCTGCAGGTGTTTCACTGGAGGAAGACACAAATTTCACTTTCTTGACCTTGACGGTTGAGTCAGCCACCTTAGGTGCATTTTCTACTATAGGGGCAGGTGTTTGTGCAGGTAGTTCCTCTAAGTCTACTGATTTGTCAGTGTTCTCCTGAGGCTGAGGCACATAGTTGGCATTGAAAGGTGGAGGAATTTCATGAAAACCTAGACCTACGGGCTTCTTAGACTGTCTTTGGGCATCTAAGACTTTCCCTAGATTCAGGCTCGAATTCCTAAACTTCTCCAGCTTGCTATTTGCCTCTGCTACCTTAACTTTTGTCTCTGCTAGCTCTATATCCTTGTCCTTAAGACTTTTTGTCAAGGCCTCTACGTGCTCATACATTAGCTCTATCCTAACACACTGCTCACTGAGTTTGTCTTTTAGAACTACTACGTCTTGAGCATCAGCCTTAAGCTTTTCTTTTAGGTCTTGCTTGATATCATTTAGGCTAGCATTTTCAATTTTTAAGTTTTCATTTTGAGCAGATATGGTCTTATGTGAGTCTAAGACTAGATTTAACCTATCGTTAGAACTAACACATAAAACACATAATTCACGAAATAGAGAAAAAGACAGACTAACCTTTGAGTTATCAGATTCCACGTTGGCCATCTGAGCAGCAAACTCCAGCACTGTCTCATTCGCCTTTTCAACCCACATCGGACTGCTGTCCCGTGTAGTCTGCTCGTTCCCATCACACCCCGTTTCTGTGACTTCAGCCATGAAGGCTCTAGCATTCGACTCAGGATGTGAGCTCCAATCATACGTACCATCTAGCTGTCGATCTGAAGTGACGTTCGATAGTAAACCAGCTAGATTGGCTTGTCCAGATGAAGAACTTGGAAGGTATCGTTGTTGGGACTGATTTTGGAACTGTCCCTGATGCTGACTCTGCCCCTGGTATGTTTCTACCTTTGGTCTCTGGCACTCCCTGGCGAAGTGTCCTAGTCCTTGACAATTATAGCATTTCACCTTGGACTTATCAAATCCGATCCCCTTGTTATTTATTTGCAGATTCCTCCCAGTTCTCTTTATGAATCTTTTAACCCTCTGGGTTACCATGGCCAGTTGCCATTTAAGATCCATTTCCTCTAAGTCATCAGGGTCGACCTGATCGTAATCCTCGTCCCATAGAGCAGGATCGTTAATCTTCCCTTGAACACAATTTCCGTATGCGGCCACAAAAGAAGCAAGTAGATTCAAATGCTCTTCCGCAGACTTTGCGCTCATGGGCATCTTCGAATAACTCTGAGATGGTGATGCCTGATGTACTTGGGGCTGCGGTTCTTCCGATCTTCCTAATCCTAAGAACGCGCGATTCAATGAGTCTTCAGACTCTGCTGGTGATGATGTCTCTCCAGTGAAAAACGCTGTAGCAGTCTTCGGTTCTGCTGCCGCTGAAGATTTTGTTGTTTTTCCAAAATACATTGCTGGATTCTGGACTTGTTCGTAATCAGTCTCAGTCTTCAGGAGCTCGAAGTGATATGCCCTCAACGTTCCCACAATGTCATCAAGAGATTGAGTATAGTATTTGTCCTCATTCAGCTTAATCATTGCCACGTACATAGCCCATTTGGCTGGTAGGGCATCAAGAAGCTTGTTGTTCTTGTCAGTGTCAGAATACTCAATTCCATGACTTTCAAGTTCCGTTATCAGGTGATAGAACCTGGTGATAATATCATCCAGCTGTTCATCCTTAATCGCCTTGAAAATCGCAAACTGTTGTTTCAACAGCTCTGTACGCTTTCTACGCACCCTAGGATTTCCCTCACACCTTTTCTCAAGAGACTCCCAAAGTTCCTTCGACGTCCTTTGAGTCCGAAATGTGTGCAGTATATCCTGAGGTAAAGCCATACGGATTATGGAGAAAGCTTTGTTTTCAGCTTCAAACAGTTTCTTGTCATCCTCTTTCATCATTTGGTATGACAAGACCTTTTGACGGCCTTCAACTTCAGATACTGGTGGAATATACCCTTCATCGATGCACACCCACATGCGCATATCGTTGAAACGTACAAAATCAGTAAATTGGTCCTTCCACCAGTAATAATCCTCGACCTTCATCAGCTTAGGCGGTGCGTTTGCCTTTCCGACCTCGTGGTCCATTTCTAGGAATTTCTGAAGATTAGACATCTTTTCGAAAGAAATTGAATTGACCCTTAATTATTTTAATTCGAAACTAATGTGGATTAACTCTTTCGAATCTAGATAGATTCGAAGGTAATTAGATTCCAATTTATTTGGGATTAAATTCGATTAAGTGTTAAAATTCAATTAGATTCGAAATTATGTCAGATTCGAAATAGTCCTTAGATTCAAAGGCAGACAAACTCGAGGTAACAGCAGATTCGAAACCACTATTCGAAACTAAGCTAGACTCGAAATAAACTTGAAACTAAATAGACTCGAGATCCTATTCGAATGAAGCAACAGACTCGAAACAAGGTAGATTCGAAACCCTCTGAAACAGACTCGAAATGGAGCAGATTTAGATTAGACTCGAGACTAAAGTGAAACCCTAATTGCCCCTATTAGATTCGAGCGCCGCAAACTCGAAAAACAATGAATACATTGAATTTTTAACGATTTTCAGATTAAACCAGTATTTTTCTAATGAAAAATAATGGTTTCGATCAAAAACGAGAAAAACCACAAAGTATTTGCTGAATATTAATTTGCTAAGCTCAAAAACTCGATTTTGAGAGAAAAACCGTCCAACTAGCATCAAGAAACCTAGAATGTATCTGATGAACACGAAGAACACGAAGAACACTCCGTAGGCTCTGATACCACTTGTAAGGTCTACCACTACTAGATCTATCTAGACGCGGATCCGTGAACGAGTGCGGAATCCTCGTTAACGGTTAGACGGACAACTCTCAACTACGAAACCCGGAGACTATTAGACGCTGAACAAACGACACACGAACGATCCAACGAACTAATTCTCTCCGAAACGGACCTAAAGCTGATGATAAACTCGAGATCGCCTTAAGCTTAATTCCTCACGAATTCTGCTAAAAGTCTGCTAATGACTCGAGTCTATCCCTAATTATAGACCCTGATTCGAGTCTGATGTGGGCCAAACTCGAATCTGGCCCAAGGCCCATTCGAGTCTGTCCACAATGACATTCTCGAATCTGGGCACATTCGAATCTAAGGCTACATTCGAATCTATCACAGATTCGAATGTCTACCCTTAATTGATTCGAATCTAGCTCATTTACTAAAAAAACCTAAGTGTTGAAACTTATGATTTTACTTATGCTTGAATTAATCTTTGATCTTTATGTTTGAACTTCTTGTAATATGTTACATCAAGTTCAAACACATAATCAATAACAGACAAACATATATAAACATATATATCAAAACACTCGTTTAACCAAAATGTTGAATATTACTTAAACCACAATGTTAGATCGATTAGACTGCTATCATCACACAAGGTGTACCAACATGTTCCGATCGTGTTAGATTCGGAAGTTTTGGACCGCTTTCTTTGCGGCCAAAAAAATCATCCATTTGTGGAACGGGGTTCCACTTTGGATGACGTCGAAGCACCTCCCAAGCCGATTGGTGTGGAAACAGCTTACCTTTATTGTGGGCCTTGTATTGTTCTTGGGTGTTGTTGAAAACGTCGTAATCGTTTTCCCCGCTCCGTCGCTGCATCGTATTGTTGTTAAACATGCAGCCAAATTTTGTGCAATTGCAGTTCATGTCTTTCCACTTTGAATTAAGTTGGTGGGTGGTGCGGCTAGTTCCACCAACTCGGCTATCAAAATTTTCGAGGATTCGTCCCCAAAAATTTGAACGTTTTTGATTATTTCCTGTAGTTGGATCTTCGAAAATATCGATCCAGGCTTCCGCCAAAGCCTTTTCTTCGATGGAGGTCCACATTTTCAGTTTCATTGGACCCTTTTGTGTAGACCCGGTTGCCGCGGTGTTTACCGGAATCGTCTCCTCGTCGAAATCGTGGGAATCGACGGGTTGAGTTTCGGGTACCGTCTCCTCGCCGGAATCGTCTCTGGATGCGGGGTCCCGATAAGAAAATGGTTTGAACCCCTCGTTCAATTCTCGCGAGGAAAAATATTGTGGATTGGGGGGTGATTGCGAGAAATATTGCGGATTGGGGGGTGAAAGCGAGAAATATTGTGGATTGGGGGGTGATGGTTGGTAATATTGTGGATTGGGTGGGGATGGTTGGTAATATTGTGGATTGGGGGGTGAAAAGTGTGGTACGTATGGTGCCGAATTATCCGTAAAATTCGGAGGATAATTTTGCGGTGGGCGGAAAGAAGGGTTTGATTGAGAAGCCGGTTGTTTGCCGTGTTTTCGACTTGCGGCGGGTTGTTTGCCGGTGTTTCGATCCATGAGTTTAATAAAAAGTATAGAGATTGACAGATTTTTGTGGAAGAGATGAAAGTGTATGAAGGTAGATGAAAGTGTGTGAATATGAATGTGTATGAAGATAGGTATTTATAGGGAACAAAAATTATTAAATTTTTTTTTATATTGAAACGGTCATATGACCGTTGGGGGTGGAAAAAGACAAAGCGAAATCGCGGGGTGGAGCGGGGAGGGGAAATCGCGGGGCCGCCTTGGGGGGGGTGTAGCCGCCGGGGGGGGGGGGGGGGGGGGAGATGTGGCAAGGCCGCTTGGGCGCGGCTCCAGTATTCCCTTCACTCTTATTAGTTTAGTTGTTGACTTAGTTTAAGGCAAAAAACTTTAAGTTTTATTTATTTATTTATAAAACTCCAAATTGTTTAAAACAAACTTTTAATTATTTTTATTTTAGTTGGTGACTTTTTATATTTACAAGTTTAAATACAGCTATTTAAAATTTCAACACATTCTCAATGTTTGTATGCATATATTAACAAATGTTAAATACAAACAGGTTTGAACTGCGGAATAGTTCAAACAGAGATGACAAAAACAACAGATGATCAAACTAATCTAAGACTAACTTAGACTAGATACAATGAATTCATTCACTAAGATGCACTCACTGTTGTATAAGACACAAATGAACAAGTTTGAATAAGAACAGCTTGGACACACTATAACTATTCTTTTCTAAGTTGAACAGGAACATGCATGCATGAAAACACAATTCTTTTTGCACGTTCTGGACTTGTGGATTTCTCTCTTGGTTATCTGTCATTCCTTAGAAGCTTCCTTTTATACTCACTCAGAGAATCCCAGTGAAACTTCCTCATTGGTTGCAGAGATAGTGGAGTGTCTTTACAAAAAGACAATGATACTTTTCTGCACGTCTGACAAAACAAAATTTGTCCCTTTGTAGCAGAATCTTTGTCTTTTACTTTTTGTCTCTGTTGCATACAGCTTTACCTTAAAAAGGAATGTCAACTATAATCCTTTCCTCTTCATGTATAGCCATTTTTGTGACGTCCTCATGTTTTGATAGTATAATTAGAATCAGCAGGATCAACACATAACCCAATGAATAATCATGATAATTAAAATTGAATACTTAATTCAGATTTAAGCAGTTTCACACTAAAGCAATAGATATAAGTGTCTACAGTGATTAAGTCTAACTATTACATCAACATAATTGTTTTGACAGTTTCAAATCCCAGCCCAAAAGCTACAACATTCAAGTACTAACAGCTTCTAAAGTCTCTGGGATATTGAAATTAATTTCTTAAGTAGAAGGTCCAGCTACACCTTTGCCTTTGCCTGAAAACAATGTGAGTCAACAGTAAGCTAATTTGCTTAGTGAGATAACATATTATACATTCAACATGCATTAACATTTAGAATAAAAAACCTATGATTCAGTTTTTGTGAAAACCGAACCCAACATCCAAAAATTCATAATATAGAACGATTTTTACCTCGAATAGTTGCTTGCAGTAGCTATAGTTCTTTGTTTACAACTTAATTCCAACTTTTGCACTTCAAATTTGATGGTCTTTGGGTGTTCTTGATGAAACCCGTGGGTTGAGTGAGAGAGGAAGAGAGAGACGAGAGAGAGTGAGATTTTGATAAATGAAGGAGTTTTCCTTCTTTTATTTGATACTTTGACCTATTTGCACATTACACCCCTCAGCTTCGTATTTTCTTAATTAACCGATTTTAAATGTCCGGATCGGTTTCTCCAAGTTATGCTCGCTCAGAAAACTACGATGAGGATTTCTCCTCATCTTTTCTAATTTTTAAATTGTGATCGAACTTGAAATAATAACTCCATCAATGCATTAATTTGAGTCTTAAATGGTAAATTACAAATGATTTAAAAATAGGGATGTTACAGCATAGGCTCCACCATGCCTATACTTCGTCCGCGAAGTCATGCTGCGCTAAACAGACTTGGGTATTTAGTCTTCATGTCTTCTTCCGATTCCCAAGTGTGGTTAGGTCCCCTATGATGCTTCCACTTGACCAACATCATCTTGATCTCTTTATTGCGGAGTTTCTTGACTTTTGTTTCCAAAATGCACTCCGGCTCATCAACGAACCTTAGCCGTTCATCAACCTTAATTTCTGAATGATCAGTCCACGGTTCCCTCTTGGGCACTAGACTTTTTCTTAGGTATCCAATGTGAAAGACCGGGTGAACACCTGACAATTCCTCCAGCAAGTCCAAATGATAGTACTGATTCCCAACTTTTTCAATGATGCGAAAGGGTCCTACAAATCGATGAGATAGCTTTCATCGCTTTACGAATCTTGTGACACCTTTCATCGCAGAGACCTTTAAGTAGACCCAATCATCCTTCTGAAATTCTATCGCTTTGTGACGGCGATCGTGATAATTCTTTTGTCAATCTTGCGCCGTTTTCATGTACTAACGAATGAGCTGGATCTTTTCATTTGTTTCTTGCAGTAAGGCTGGACCAGCTATTGGAGTTTCTCCTGTTTCCCTCCAACAAGTTGGAGTCCTACACTTTATCCGTATAGGAACTCGAATGGTGCCATTTTGATTGTGGAATGGTAACTATTGTTGTAGGAGAATTCAACCAATGGGAGGTGATCGTCCCAGTTACCACCCAAATCCATGACACAGGCTCTGAGCATGTCTTCCAGAGTCAGAATAGTTCTTTCACTTTGTCCGTCAGATTGAGGTCTGTATGCAGTACTCATTGCGATACGAGTACCAAGACCATTTTGCAGAGCAGCCCAAAAATTGGAAGTGAATCTACTATCTCGATCAGAGACAATAGACTTAGGCACACCATGCCAGATGACAATTTCGTTCAAGTAGATCTAGGCAAGATGGTTCAGTGAATAGGTTTCTCGAATGGGAATGAAGTGAGTAGATTTTGTTAATCGGTCAACAATGACCCAAATGACATCATGTTGACGACGAGTTTTGGGCAGCTTTGTTACGAAATCCATAGTAATATGGTCCCACTTTCATTCTGGGATAGGAAGAGGTTGCATACTACCATAGGGTTGTTGGTGTTCTGCTTTGACTAATCTGCAGGTTCTGCACTTCTCCACAAATTGACCAACATCTCTTTTCAGTCCTGGCCACCAGAAATCTGCTTTCAGGTCGTTGTACTTTTTTGTGCTACCAGGATGAACTGAGAATTTGAATTGGTGAGCTTCTTCAAGAAATACTTCTCGCATGTTCCCGAACTTAGGAACCCATATTCTACCGTAAATACCTTTGAGTCCTGTTCCATCATCTTGCATTAAAGGTAGTTGAATTCTGATGTTCTCGTCTTTAACATTTTCCTCTTTAAGAGCCTGCAGTTGAGCAGCTCTTACATCATCGATAATGGTTGACGTCAGAATTGTAGAAGTCAAGGCATAACAGTACGCCTTGCAGTAAGATTTTCTGCTTAGAGCATCAGCCACTACGTTGGCTTTCCCTGGATGGTATAAGATCTTGCAGTCATAATCTTTGATCAGCTCCATTGACCTTCTCTGTCTCATATTCAAGTCCTTCTGACTGAATATATACTTCAACCTTTTGTGATCGGTGTAGAGCTGACATTTGGTTCCATACAAATAATGTCTCCAAAGTTTGAGAGCGAAAGTTACAACAGATAGCTCTAGATCATGAGTAGAGTAGTCTTTCTCATGCGGTTTGTTAGAATATATTGTAATTCATGGAAGTCAAAGTATAGGGTTTGTTTTGTATTTTTTCCATAGTTGTGAAAAATATGTATATATATAGTAAGTTTGACTTTCATTGGGATAAACTGACATTTCACTTTTGGAGAAAACGGTTTCTGACATTTTGGATCATCAGTTCATTATTTTGTAATCAATATTTGGAATACAATCATTCGGTCAGTTTTAATCTTTGTTATTGTTCTTATTGTTGAATTGTTAAATTGATTGATATATGAAACTGTAAATCACAATTGGTATCAGAGCTTTAGGGGTGAAAATTTGAATCTGAGATTGAAATTTTTTACGAATTTGTTCACTGTTCTTGAACATTTTTTTTTTCCGAAAAACCCTAAAATCACCAAGGGTTTCTAACCTGTTGATCAAATACAGTGAAAATTGGATCGAAGGTAAAGGATCAATAGTCAATTCATTTGACTATAAACTTGAATTGATTCACAAAACACAGAAAAAGATCTAGGCATTTTTGTCAAATTTTGAAAAATACAAGGTCGACTACTGTTCTATTGAAAAAGTCCATTCTAGATCTATTTTTGGACAAAAGTGTTTCACAAAAAGTGTTTGTAATCAAAATCCTCACCTTCGATTTCAATTTGAGTGAAAATGGGCAAAATTTTCGAATTAATTTGAATTCAGACTTGAAAAATCTGAAAAATTAAGAAACTCGAAATACACATATCTTATGTGTCATTCGAGTTGAATACTTGTGAAATTCGAGTTGACAATAGTGTCAATCGAGTTGACAAACTATGTCAATCGAGTTGGATTTAAAAGTGATTCGAGTTTACACAATTAATCAATTGTGTTGCAACCTTGTTGATTCGAGTTGAAGTGACAAATCAATCGAGTTTATTAAAGTTTATCAAAGGAACAATTCCAGTTTCCCAAAAGACTAATTCGAGTTTCACATAAGAGTTGATCGAGTTTCACTATAAAACTCAAGTTTCTGAACATAATTCGAGTTTCACAAAGGCAATTTCGAGTTTCATTCTAAACTCATTCGAGTTTGATTCAAAACTCATTCGTGTTTCATTCTAAACTCATTCGAGTTTCATTCTAAACTCATTCGTGTTTCATTCTAAACTCATTCGAGTTTCATACTAAACTCATTCGAGTTTCACCATCTATCATTCGAGTTTTAAAGAAAGCTTATTCGAGTTTCACAGAAGAGTAATTCGAGTTTCATACAAGCATTATTCGAGTTTTTGCATTTTACAAAACCACAAGTCTATTCAGTGTTTGATTCAACTTGATTATTGCTACTAACAAGTTACTATGTTCTAGATTTCAGTTGATCATTTCAGTACTAATCTGTGTTTCAAAGCTTGATCAAATTTCAACTGTTGATCAACATTTTCAATCTCAATCAAAGTTCATCAGATCTTGGACAGTTTCCCATATATCAGTCAATATGTCAAAGGACGCTCTAGCAATGGGATCAGAAACCAAACCCCCAATTCTATATAGGGGAGAATACGTTCAATGGAGGGAGAGGTTTCTTGAATTCATTAGCCTTCATGATCTATCAGAAGAGATGCTGAAATCCTTAACAGAAGGACCAGCCGCATTCATGGAAACAATCCCTGGAGTACCAACCGGTAATCCCCCAATTCCACCAAGGACAGTCGAGGTCACCAACCTGACTGAGGCCCAAAAGAAAAGAAAACTAGGGGATAAAACTGCCAGGAAATTACTTCTGATATCCATCCCCAATGATATTTACACATGCCTCACAAACACAAAAACTGCCAAGTCAATATGGGATGAAGTGTGTAAACTGATGAGGGGATCTGACAGAGCTGCCACAAACAGGGCTAGAAACAGCCTAATGACATTTGAAAATTTCAGAGCCCGTGAAGGAGAACTACTGGAAAACACTTACCTAAGATTTGTGAGTTTGGTAAGTGAAATGAAACGAAATGGAGTGACAAAGTCCAATCTGGACATAAATGTCAAGTTCCTAAATGTTCTGAATCCTGAATGGGAGAAATATGCTATGATTATCCAGCAAACAAAGGATATTGAAGAAATGGATTTTCATATGATATTTGAGAACCTCAACAACTACCAAGAGGTCGTGTTGAGGAAATTATCAGGAAAGAAGAAAGCCGGGAAAGAAACTGCTGATCCATTGGCTCTACTGGCAGAGAAAAAGTACAAATATAAAATGAAAAAGGAGAAAAGAGCAGTAGTCAGCAGTACATCTTCCGAATCAGAATCCTCCGATTCATCTGCAGATTCTGAGATCGAAGAAATGAAAAAGCAGATGGCACTGCTAACAAAAGCTTTTCAAAAGTAGTTCTACAGAAAGCCAACCAACAATAAGATGCGCTACAAGACAGGCTCGAGGAAAATTGAGAAAAAGGATAAATATGAAAAATCTGGAGAAAGCAGTGGAAGAAAGACTGACAAATATGAAAAATCAGACAAGTCAGCAAAGAAAGATTCAGAACAGAAATGTTACAACTGTGGAAAACCAGGTCATTATGCCCGAGAATGTAGACTCCCAGTAGTCAAAAACTCAGACTATTATACGAGAAAGGCTCTCTTAGCCAAAGAAAAAGAGTCTGGAAAAGCTCTTATGGCGGAGGATGACCACTGGTTGCAGTTATCTGAAGATGAAGATATTCTGGATGAAGATGCTCATATTTGCCTGAAATCAGAGGTTCTCAATGAGTCAGAATTGAGTGAATCAGCTATGATAGCTGAAGATGAAGTATGGGTTGGTTTAACTGATGAAGAAGATGAAGAAAGACAAGATTCTGAGGAGGAAGAGACAGAAGAAGTTGCGTTGATGGCAACTGGAAAAACTGATGTAGAGGATAATGAAGATTCCGAGTCAGACAGATCAGATGGATCAGACAAACCGGAGGTACATTCTAACTCTGACTCTGATTTTGAAGAATCTTGTGTGCTAGAAGAGAAACCAACTCATATGGCCTTTATGCTTAAAAAGTTTGAAAAATCATTAAAGGCGGAAAAGAAAAATGATCATTCTTTGGAAAACAAACTTTGAAATGAACATAACTTAGTTTTAGATTTTTCTAAAGATACAGCATTAGCCTTACGAGCAGTTTCAGATTTACAAGATAAGGAAAGAGAACTACAAAGCAAAATAATTGATCTTAATCAAAATATATCTGACTTACAAGAAAGACTAAGAATTGCAGAATTAGAAGCTTCAAACTTTTCTGTAAAATATCATGCTATTTTTAAAGAACGAACTAAACTTTATGAGAAAATAAAGATGGAAGATGAATTTATAAAAAGAGGGCAAACAGATCAAACCATTTATTTAAATCAACCAAAAGACACAGAATTTTATAATTCTAAATCTAGAATTGGTTGGGAAAATCCAAAGTATCTGACAAAAGCAATATCTAGTTCACCAACGTTATATGATGTCAGATACATGAACTTAGGATTGAAAATGGCGTTTATGAAAGCATCTGATGAAGTAGAATCTAGTGAAGAAACAAAAAGATTACGATCAGACAAAATGCAAAATTCTGTTGATTATAATAGAATAAATGAAACAAGTAATATTACTGATATTAAAGAAGAGTACATTCAAACATATTCTGTAAAGGATTTGTCTGAATTACCTACACAATCTCAAAAGTTATATCTGCCATCTTCAATTCTAGAAAAGATAAATTCTGATCTAGAATTAAAAATTAAAATTTTTGAGACAGAGAATAGAACTCTCAAGGCTGAACTAAAAACTATGGAACAAAAGTTACAAAATCAGCCTAAAAACATAAAGTTGTCTGATCCACAATCTTTAACTTCTCTAGATTCTATCAATTCTAGAAAAGGAATTTGATCTGTTTATGCACTCTGACTTTAATTCCTTAGAGGAAATATTTGTTAAAATTGATGAATTTGTCAAACCTCTGTATAACAAACAATCAGATGATAATAAAGAACCTGTTAAAATTTTGCAAAGAATTTCTTCAGACTCAATTAAATCATCTGAAAATTCATCAATTTTACAACAAAAGAAGGAGAAAACAAAAGTTATTGTTAACACTCCTAGCTTTGAAAAAGGTGAATCATCTTCAACAAAGAACTCCATTGCACTCAGAGTTCAATCTTCAAAAGGTAAGAGAAATTTACAGAAAAAACAAGTATCTAAGTCTACTAATTCTCATGTTTCTTTTATGTCAGATATCATTGTGAATGGGTCGAGAAAACAAGTTTGGAGAAAGAAGAAGAAAGAACAGAAAAACAAGAATATAAAACAAGAGTGGCGCGTGAAGAATATTATTGTTACAGATAGAAATAGCAACATTGAAAACTCTGTCTGTAATAATAAATTTGTTCATAATTCTTGTATCAAATTCTCTAGAACATACTTAATTGCTTTGAACTCTACTGCTTATAAACCTTTGATTGTAAAATCCGATAAACTCGTCTGGCAACCAAAGAAAAAGGACCCATATTCTAAACAGAAAAAGGTTCTACAGAAAATCATTTCAAAAACAGTTCCACCACGAATTGTACAAAAGTGGATACCTAAACGAACTGTTCAAATGTGAGTACCTAAAACAACATCAACTGTTAAGCAGAAAGGCATATCTGTTGAAAAATCAAATTATACTTTGCATGATTTACCTAAAACAAATGTACCCAACTACAAGTGGGTACCTCATATGTTATTTCGTCTTATAGGTAAACCATGTTTGGTATCTTGACTCCGGATGTTCCAAGCATATGACCGGACAAAGAGACATACTCACGAACTTTGTAGAAAAGTTCTGTGGGACGGTCAGATTTGGAAATGATCAGTTTTGTCCGATCAGAGGATACTGGAGTCTCACATATGACAAAATTACCATTCAAAAGGTTTTTCATGTTGATGGTCTTGGACATAATTTGTTTAGTATTGGACAGTTGTGTGATAAAGGATTAGAAGTCAATTTCAAAGCCAATCGGTGCAGCATCAGACCCGGAAAAGGAAAGGAAATATTGGCAGGAAACAGAAAAACCAATTTGTACTCCATTGCTTTAGCCTCGATTAATCTGAAGAAAGATGTCTGCTTACTGTCAAAAGCTACATCTAAAACAGCATGGCTATGACATCGTCGCCTTTCACATCTGAACTTCAATGAATTAACCAACCTAGCGAAAGGAGGGTTAGTTAAAGGACTGCCAACTCTCAAATTCCAAAAGGAGCAATTGTGTGCCGCATGTGAAAAAGGAAAAATGACAAGAGCTTCACACAAATCCAAAACCGAACACTCATCCACGAGAGCACTGGAATTACTACATATGGATTTGTGTGGACCAATGAGAGTACAAAGCATTAATAAGAAACGATATGTATTGGTGATAGTTGATGACTATTCACGATACACATGGGTTTTCTTCTTGAGGTCCAAATCAGATGCAACCGAAATTATCATAGACTTCATCCGGAAAATACAAGTGAAGTTGCAACTCACAATTCAATCAATCCGCTCAGATAACGGAACAGAATTCAAGAACAAATCGCTTGACTCATTTTTGAATTCTGTAGGAATTACACATCAGTTTTCAGCTGCTTGAACTCCACAACAAAACAGTGTCGTTGAAAGAAGAAATCGGACACTAGTGGAATCAGCTAGGACGATGCTGGCATATTCAAATTTACCGTTATTCTTATGGGCAGAAGCAGTTGCAACAGCTTGTTTCACACAGAATCGTTCAATCATAAATAAGAGATTCGGAAAGACTCCTTATGAATTGATTAATAAACGAATACCTAATATTAAATTTTTCCATATCTTTGGTTGCATATGCTTTATTCTAAACGACAAAGACAATCTTGGAAAGTTTAATCAAAAGGCAGATGAAGGAATATTCATCGGATATTCAAAGGAGTCGGTTGCCTTCCGTGAGTACAACAAAAGAACCAAGACAGTCAACGAGAGCGTGAACGTCAAATTTGATGAAGGAGTGGTAATGGCTTCTGAACACACCAGTTCAGGACCCGAACCTAAAACGCAGACTTCATTGGAGTCATCTGAACAAAATGCTGAACACTCAGAATTACATAAGTTGTTTGAGAATTTTTATGAAGACTATTTTGAAAGCCCAAATGTTCTAAATTTGGTGCCTGACAGGATTACTGAAGATCCCGTCGTAGTCTCTGATCTTTCTCATCAACAAGTTTCAGAAGAAACTGGAGAAGCCTCAACAACAAATGTGTAATTGAGAACTGAGATTGCACAACCCATTGAACCTCCAAATTCTTCTGAAACCCCCTTAACTTCTGAACATTCAGAAGCTCCTAACTCAGATATCCCACCTACTACATCTGAAGTAACCCCCCAACCAACATATCTAGATCGTAATCCCAATCAAGACCAAATAGAACCGTTTCCACATACTTTTAAGTGGACAAGAAATCACCCAATAGAAAACATTATTGGTGATCCATCCGCTTCAGTCCAAACCAGAAGGGCCACTATAAATGAGTGTCTATTTTCAAATTTTCTAAGTAAAATAGAGCCCAAGAATGTAAAAGAAGCACTTCTGGACGCTGATTGGATTGTGGCGACGCAAGAAGAACTGAACCAGTTCGAACGGTTAAAGGTCTGGAGACTTGTTGAGCGACCAAGAGACAAATCCATTATAGGCACGAAATGGATCTTTAAAAACAAGAAGGACGAACATGGAGTAATCATTCAGAATAAAGCTCGTCTCGTTGCCAAAGGATACAACCAACAAGAAGGGATTGACTATGATGAAACGTTTGCACCAGTTGCACGAATCGAAGCGATTAGAATGTTTTTAGCTTTTGCCGCTCATAAAAACTTTACAGTTTATCAAATGGATGTTAAAACTGCTTTTTTAAACGGGGAATTAACAGATGAAGTATATGCATATCAGCCCGAAGGTTTTACTGATCCTTCGAAACCTGATCATGTATATTATTTTAGATAAGTCACTGTATGGCCTTAAACAAGCATCGCGTGCTTGGTATGATGCACTTTCAACATATCTGTTGAAATGTGGATTCAACAAAGGTGCAGTTGACACAACCCTGTTTATAAAACCTCAGGGTCCGAATATCATAGTTATACAAATATATGTAGATGACATAATATTTGGGTCTACAAATCCGGAATTTGGTAAGAAATTCACATTTTTAATGTCCCAAAAATTCGAAATGAGCATGATGGGAGAAATAAATTTTTTCTTAGGATTACAAGTTAAACAACTAGCTAATGGTATTTTTATCAATCAGTCAAAATATATACAAGACATGTTAAAGAAATTTAACATGGGTAACAGTACTCCTATGAAAACTCCCATGGCTCCGGATTTAAAGTCAAAACTCGATGAGGACGTTTCGGAGAAACCTGTAGATGTAACTCACTATCGAGGTATAATTGGGTCATTGATGTACTTAGCAGCTAGTAGACTGGATATTATGTTTGCTACATGTGTCTGTGCAAGATATCAGGCGAATCCTAAAGAATCACATTTAACAGCTGCAAAAAGAATTTTAAGATATCTCAAAGGAACTCCAAACCTTGGTTTGTGGTATCCTAGAGAATATTCATTTAATCTAACTGCTTTTTCTGATGCTGATCACGCAGGTGATAAGATGGACAGAAAAAGTACGTCTGGAGCAGTACAGTTCTTAGGTGACAAACCCGTGTGCTGGTCATCCAAGAAACAACATTGTGTCTCATTGTCTACAACTGAAGCAGAATACGTTGCTGTATCTTCTTACTGTTCTCAAGTGTTGTGGATGAAGAGCCAACTACGCGATTACGGGTTTACACCAAAGAAAATACCCATCTACTGTGATTCTCAGAGCGCAATAGCTATTGTATCAAATCCGGTGCAACATTCAAAAACAAAACACATTGACATTCGGTACCATTTTATAAAGGATCATGTAGAAAATGGAAATATAGAATTATATTTTGTGCCTACTGAATATCAACTAGCTGATTTGTTTACCAAAGCGTTAGATGAATAAAGGTTTAATTTTTTGGTATACAAATTAGGTATGTTGAATCGTTAAGATTTAATAATTCAGTAGTTTCAATTTATAATTTATAATTTTCATTTTTTAGTGATTTTAATCTGATGTTGAATTCTTGAATCTTAAAATGTTAATATTCTTTGGAATTTAACAAGATCTGGATTATCATGTGCAGGGGAGCAGAAAATAAATTTATCTGATTTTGAGCAAATCTGATAAAATTTATCTGTTATTTTGTAGAGGGAGCTCAGCTGAGAAATATGATACACATTTGAGGGGGAGCAACATTCAGAAATTAAAGGGGGAGAATTTTAAAAGGGGGAGAATTTTTAAAATTTTAAAATTTTTTTAGTTTATTTTTTGTGTGTGTTAATTTTTTGGTTAAGTGTATTTTCAATTTTTTTTATTTTTTTTTACTTTTGTTTAAATATGTTTTAATTTTTTTTTGATAAGAATTTTTTTTTTGTTGTTGTTTTGTTTGTTTAGTTACAATTTTTGTTGAAAAGATATTAGGTGGGTTTTAATTGGTAAGATGGGCCGGTTATTGTTTTTCAAACATGGGCCGGATCTTTATCAATTCTATAAATTTGAAATTTAATATTCAAATTTCCTTTTTTCGCTACAAGACTATTCATCATCTTCTCAAAACAAAGTTCCTTCGTTCTTAAGTAAACTAAAACCCACATCAAATCGACTGCAACAAGATATCTTGTCATCAAAATTGTGAGTAAACATTTTGATATTTTTGCTTATAGTATTTCTACGTTGCTTATTTCAGTTTGAGATATATGTGTATCTGTGTTCTTATTTTTTTTTTTTTTTGTATTTGAGAGATCATGGAGATTCATAATATTTGTTCATGAAAATAAAACTAAATGTGTGATGGGGTTTGTATTGTAAACAAGAACATGAATCTGAAATTTCATGAGTCATTTTTGATCACACAAACAGATTTGTTGATTTTGGTATTCAAAAGTTTCGAGTTCAAAGTTTTTCTGAAATTAGAATTTTTAACAACTTAAATGTTGTTTTTATTCGAAGTTCAGTAAAACAAAAGTGTTTAAAATTGTTTTTCGAGTGGGACACAAGAGTTTAATCAATAAAAAGGTCCCTGAAATCAATTTTTGGAAAATCAGTGTGAAAATACTTGAAAAATAAATTTCAGAACAGTTTCTCGATCAAAGGGATATTCGAGAAAACCTTAGAGTTATTCGAGTTAGGTACTATGATACTCGAGAAAGACCAAGAGTCATTCGAGTTGAGTACAATGTTAATCGAGAACCATCAAGAATAAATCGAGTTGACTGAAGTGTTATTCGAGAAACTCTATGCGTGATTCGAGTTGATTTAGTTTGTTGGACTTAGAAAATTTCAGAACTTAAGTCTCGATTGATACATAGTCTGAGAACACTTATGTTTTATTCGAGTTGTGGTAATGTTGTTATCGAGGAAGTTCTTTCGTCATACGAGTTGTGTGTTAGACATAATAGAGATGGTCCATATACTCTCATGTTTCATTCGAGTTTAACACTTATTTCATTCGAGTTGGACTAATTGATCATTCGAGTAACTTCACGACTTAATCGAGAACCTTAATGTTCTATTCGAGTTTAGTCCATATGTAATTCGAGTTGATTCAAGTCATTCAAGATTCACTCTGTTCTATTCGAGATAGCCAATAGTTTATTCGAGTTGATACATGGACCAATCCGAGTTGGTTCAATAGTCATCCGAGATTTACAGACTTATTCGAGATGATTGCAATATTAATCGAGTTTCAATAAGATTTTTACTAAGTGTTGAATTTTTTCATGTTTTAAGAAAAATGTGACATTTATTCAAGAAATTGTTATAAATTTGTGTTTTTCTAACATTGGTCTCTGAACGATTGACTCTGGAATCCTGTCAATAATAGTTTATTATTGTCTGGAATCCCGATGCCTTAAACAAAAAATCACAAGTTTTTATAATTTCTGATGGAATGTTACAGTTTTTCTACATTTGAAGGATTTTCATTTGTTTACCTGTTCTGACTAACATGATTTTTATTTATTTACAGGTTTTCAAATGGCATCTCCAGTTCAGTCTCAGAATTCTAATTCATCTAATTCTCATTCATCATCCAATCATACCCTCGTATCGAAACCTGTTCATTCAACCTCTGTTGCACGACCCTCACCTTCAACTATCATACCAGATAACCAATTGGTCAAACCCAAACATTGCCTACCTTTCAGAGATAATAACCATCGTTTGGATACTAAAGTTATCAAAGTCAGTCACCCTATAATCGTCGATATTCTCAAAGTCCATCCGTTAGGTTATCTTCTTCAGTACAAACCTTCAATCCCACAGGTCTACCTACAACAATTTTGGCATACAGTCAAATTTGTTCTTGCTGATGGCAATCACCACTTTAAAGTAACCATAGACCAGTTTAAGACCAAAATCACTCTTGCCAGACTTCGTCACCACCTATTTCTTCCAAGACGAATAGACACAGTTAACTTTCCTGAGTTGGCTGATTTTGAAGATTTTGTGTCGGATGAGGAGCTAGTTCATGATTTGATATGCCTGGGCTACTCAAAGCCACTACCAAAGAGCTCCAAATTTCATAGAAATGGATTGAATGGGGTATGGTACACGCTATTTGGAATCATCAATAGGTGTATGACTTCTAAGCATACAGGCATCGACAGATGTAGCATTCCTTGTCTACGGATATTTCATGGAATTGCTTTCAATAAGCATTACGACTATGCTCAGTGCATCTGGGAAGACTTAAAGGAGGTTGTACTGGCCAAAACAACAAACAGAGCAATGAAGTTTGTTCCGCTTCAAAGATTCATTCAAATTCTAATCCGAGGAATTCTAAGAGCCAATGAGAATATACCGAAGCGAGCAAACTCACAACGATGTCATGATTATGTAATGATGAGTTTACACGAAGTTCCGAATTCTCCGAATGCAAATATCATGCCGATTCCGGAGTCGTTATTGAAATATGCAGATCAAGAGAGTGAACATGTAAAATTATATAGGATAGATCATGCTCCAATAGAGACCCAGGAACCGGGATCTCTTACCCAAGGAGTCTTAGGACGAGAGGAACCTCAGCACGAGGCTGAAGTTCAGGGTAACCAACCAGTGAGTGAGGGAGATGACGTTGTAAGGTTTGGTGAGGAAGAGGCTCAGAAATCTGATTCTGAGAGAACTTTATCAGATATTCAAGAAGAAGAAGAAGGTGAAGATGATGATGATGGTGCTGATGGTGGTGATCATCATGAGGGAGGAATTGTGATGCTGGACATAGTGAGTATTGCAGAAGAGAGTGTGAGGGATGCCTTAAGCCTAGAAAGCCGGGGTTTAACCACATCAGCTGTAGCTCTCCTATGAGAGTTAGCATTGAAGAAGTCAGTATCCCACTGACGCCTGCACACCCAACCATCCACTCAGTCTCCTCTCAACAGGAGATTGTTTCATTTGAGCACCGGGATGAACCATATTGTCTATCCGAGAGTCATTTGGACTTGATGGATATTGAAATAAGTACACATCTGCCCGAGTGTACGACATCAATTCATTCACAGAGTATAGATCCTATACAGCTTAGGACACTAGAGTCGACTTCATTTGTTGAAGTAAGTGTGGCTGAACTTCGTGTTCCCACCAGAACATCCTCAGCAACGGAAGCATTTGTTGCTCCGTCACTTGAAGAGGGTGGAAGTCCAGTCAGAGCGACTACATTGCCATCTCTGAGTACTGGCCACACAGACGTGCTTTTCACAAGTTCGACTGTCGTGACAACTGGAAGTCTAAGTGACCCAGTAGTTAATCTATCCCCATTTGTTACTGAATCCACGTTAAATCAAGCTTTAAATGCAGCGGTTGCTGGAGTAAATACACATGTATCTGCTCAGTTGTCCGAAGTGATGGCCCAAATGTCAAATATACATAAATTTTTGAAAGGGAAATCAGTGGCCGAGGAATCCATCAAACAGACTGAATCAAATCAGTGGCCGAGGAATCCATCAAACAGACTGAATCAAATCAAGCATTGGATGAGTTGAAGGAAGAGCTGAAAGAGTTTGTTTTTGATCAATTTGATGAAATGAGGGAGCGGATGATAAGTTTGGAAAGCATAGTGATAACTGCGTTGGGAAATTTGTCGGAAAGAGTTGCGGCAGTTGAAGAAACATGTAAGGCACAAGCTTCCTCGTCTAAAAGGAAACATGATGAGCATGATGAGGACTCCGATGATGCTCCTCATGAGGGGGAGAAGAGGAGAAAGCTTGATGAGCCTACACCGGGGGTTTTAATGATAACGTATCCGGAAAAAGAAGCAGAAGTCAAAGAAAGAGAAGCAGGGGGCACAAAAGAATCGGCTGGTGAACAAAGTGAACTGGGATTTTTTCTTTATGAAGATGTTACAGTTCCTTTGAACATTCAGTCTGATATTTACAATTTTGAAGAATATAATGATTCTGAAGATGATGTTCAAGTTAAGGATCATGAGTTAAGTATTCAAGGTGTAGAAGAAGAGAGAGAGGAATATGTTGAAGTTTCTGAAGATGATGATATAATTACACTAACTGATGTTGATTTCCGAGGAGAAAGGATTGAAGAGGAAGAAGGATTAGTCTAGGAGATTCTGAAAGATACTATATCGACACCAACGGTTGAAAAGCCTGAGGTTGTGGTTCAAGTTAAGGAAGAAGCTGAAGAGTTTCCTGTGGAAGATGTTGGTAGTCAAGAAAGAGTTGGGTTAAATGAGGTTGAGGTGATGGAAAGATTCTTCAATGAATATGTGCTGGCTGATGAGTCTCAAAAGCAACATAGACTCAGGTTTGAAGCACAACAGGTTGTTCAAAGAGAAATTCAAGATATGCTTACTTTGCTGAACAAAGATGAAATTCGCAAGAACAAAGTAAAGAAATTTGAGCTTCCAGTTAAAAGATCCGTAGAGTTTTTAAGGAAAAGGAACAAAATGCCATATATTGAAGACATTCTGGAGAAAAGAATATTTTGCAAAAGACAAGCACCATGTTCTTTCCTTAAGTTGTTCAGGGTTTTAGAGCCAAACATGCCACATCTGGTCAACTATGCTAGCTTTCTGAGAAATAAGACACAAGAAGTTGACAAAGTGAAGAGTGAGTTCAGGATAGTTGATCTGGTTAAAATAGAAAAAGAGAGAATCGTTAAGATTTTCTATCCGACGTTCACTGTTACAAGAGCTGATGGAAACACTTATACGTTCACAAAAGCTGATATGTTCAATATGCACCTTGTCGACATTGAAGATCTATTTGATGAATTGTGCAGAAATAAGAGAATTGAACACTGCAGATTTGCACTTAAGACACTTTTCCACTTCATGCATACCAAATTGGTATTGATGTCAGTGCAAGATCTGCAGATAGGTGTTGAACGAGGAATGAGGAAGATAAACATGACAGCTCCACACAGAGATATCAAGTTTGCTGGAGAATTGAAAGAATATCAAGTTGTCATGGTAAAGCATCCAGCTGTTATGTACAAAGACAGAAACAAGAAGCTAAGGTCTATGAGGAGTGTAGAACTTAACAAATTTTCAGATGGTACACTGAACAAAGTATTGAGTGGTTTAAAAGGAAAGCTTGCATCTGATAAGAAGAGAAAGACAAAGAGAGGAGCCTTATCTTTGAATGACCGAAGACTGATGGTAGAATTCATCTCAAAGATTGAATGGAGGCTCTCGGATCGGAAAATCATAAGAAGGTTTGAACAAAAGCTTGGACTGTCGATTTAAAGACTTTGCACATTCCATCAAAGGGGGAGATTGTTAGAATATATTGTAATTGATGGAAGTCAAAGTATAGGGTTTGTTTTGTATTTCTTCCATAGTTGTGAAAAATATGTATATATATAGTAAGTTTGACTTTCATTGGGATAAACTGGCATTTCACTTTTGGAGAAAACGGTTTCTGACATTTTGGATCATCAGTTCATCATTTTGTAATCAACATTTGGAATACAATCATTCGATCAGTTTTAATCTTTGTTATTGTTCTTATTGTTGAATTGTTAAATTGATTGATATATGAAACTGTAAATCACACGGTTTGAGCTGTCTAAAAGCATATGCTATGACATTTCCTCTTTGCATCAGCACTGCTCCTAAACCCATGCCTGATGCATCTGTATAGACAACAAAGTCCTCATTCCCTTCAGGTAGGGCTAATATTGGTGCTTCACTTAGCAGCTTCTTCAATTTGTCAAAAGCCATTTGTTGTTCTTCTTTCCAAAAGAAGGTCGTGTTCTTGCGAGTAAGCTTAGTGAAAGGAAAGGCGATTTAGAGAAGTCTTTAATGAATCGGCGGTAATAACTAGCCAATCCCAGAAAACTACGAATCTCGGAGGCGTTGCGAGGTGATTCCTAGTTCTGGATAGCTTCGATCTTTGCAGGATCAACAGCAATCCCAGCACCAGATATCACGTGCCCCAAGAATTGGATCTGAATTGTATGTTTAGGAGGAAGAAGTTAACAAAAGTTCATAAGTGAGTATAAGGATCATGAAATTGTTTGGAATGTTGAGACGTACCTGCCTCAACCAGAATTCACACATCGAGAATTTAGCATAAAGTCGCTCTTTGCGTAGCAACTCTAGTAATTCTCTCAGATGTGTAGCATGATCCTCTTTGGTCTTCGAATAAATGAGAATGTCATCAATGAACACGATGACAGATTTGTCGAGCATTGGCCGGCAGACTCTGTTCATTAGATCCATGAAAGCAGTCGGCGCATTCGTGAGACCAAACGACATCACCAGAAACTCATAGTGTCCGTGATGAGTTCTGAAAGCCGTTTTTGGAATACCGTCTGGATCTACCTTTAGTTGATGATAACCCAAACGAAGATCAATCTTCGAGAAGTAACTTGCGCCTTGTAACTGGTCGAAGAGATCATCAATCCAGGGCAACAGATATTTGTTCTTGATTGTGACTGTATTGAGTTCTCTGTAATCGACGCACATACGAAATGTGCCATCCTTCTTTTTGACAAACAGAACATGAGCGCCCCAAGGAGATGAGCTTGGGCGGATAAAACCTTTGTCAAGTAGCTCCTGTAACTGTTTCATCATTTCCTGCATTTCTGCAGGGGCTAAACGATAAGGAGCCTTTGCCATTGGAGCAGCTCTGGGAATGAGATCGATACGGAATTCCAATTGACGATCAGGTGGCAATCCCGAAATATCTTCTGGAAAGACATCTGGAAATTCTGAAATGACTGGAACGGTGGATAGAGATTGAACTTCAACCTTTGCATCGACAATGTAGGCTAAATAAGCTGAACAACCCTTAGCAACGTGCTTTCAGGCTTTTGCGATTGAAATGAGGCACAAGTCGCCTTTGTGTCTGTCATTATAGATACAAATGTCTCGGCCCTCGAGAGTGGTAATCTTGATCATTCTTTTCTTGCATACAATCTGGGCCTCATTGTGAACCAACCAGTCCATACCTACTATAACATCAAACTCCCCGAACTCAATGGGAATTAGATCTATGTTAAATACTACGTCTTCTATAAGTAATGTGCAATTCCTATATACCTTGTCTGCCTTAACTAACATGTTGCTAGCAGTCTCAATATCAAGCACGAATTGTAGTTTGGAAGTAGGCATATTAAATTGACGAGCAAATGAAGTGGAGACAAACGAACGGTTGGCTCCGGAATCAAACAAGATGTGTGCGGGAATTGAATTTACAAAGAGCGTACCAGTGACCACCTCCAGGTCATCTTTTGCTTCTTCAACAGTGATTTGGAATGCCCTTGTTGGAACCCTTTGAGATTGATCCCTACGAGCAGTGGAAGCTGCAGAAGATCTTGTTGTTGATTGTTGAACACTCTGATCTCGTGGGGGTTTTGGGCAGTCCCTTGCAAAATGGCTAAGTCTGTGGCAGTTGTAGCATGCATCGTCTTTTCGAGGACAATGCTCCCAGTGATGGCCCTTCTGCCCATAACAGAAGCAGTACATATCTTGTGTCTTGCACTCCCCAGAGTGCGCTTTCCTGCATCGCCTGCAGTCTCTCATTTCAGAACTGGCCGAAAAGGCCTTTCCCTTCTTGGGTGATGAAGATGGTTGATTGGATTGAGGAGAGAATCGGGATGATCCAGACTCCCACTGCTTTTTTGGCGGCGACGGTTGAGTCGGTGCTACGGCGTTTGACCATATGATGTACCCAGATAACAAAACAGTCTACTCCACATTTCGAGTAGCCTCCAGTAAACCAGCAAAAGTTGTATACCGAACCCCACTCATGGTTTGGCAAATCTCATAGTCTAGACCGGCCTCAAACCGGGCTATCTTTCTCTCATCTGTGTCAACTTGATGGGGTGCGAACAGACTTAAATGGGTGAACTCGACGACATATTGTGTAACCCTCTTTGTTCCTTGGGATAGATTCAGAAACTTCGCCTCTAGACGACGCTTCTCATCTGCAGGACAGTATTGCTGAGAGAATACTTCCTTAAACTCGCTCCAGGACATGTGTGACACTACCTCCATTGACAACACATGTGTCATTGCATCCCACCACATAACTGCGTCCCTTGCAAACATTGCGGTTGCAAACTGGACCATATCCTTTTCAGCGCAGTCGCTGATTCTGAAAGTTCGTTCGGTGGTGGTGATCCACTCCAGTGCTGTGACAGCATCTCCAGTTCCATCAAAAGTAACAGCTCCGTTACTTTTGAAGTCCTTTAATCTACAACACTTTGATTTGTTAGAAGACCCAGTGTCTCCTTGTCTTTCCTCTTGATCATCCTGTTGTTGTTCCTTGTTCTTTCTTTTATCAGCCTTTTCTCTTGGCTTCGACCTCATCTCTGGCCCTTAATTGGTCGGCAAATGACTGAGCCTGCTCAGCCATTCTTTTGGAATGTAACTCATTGTTATGTTCCATGAGAGCTTGCACCATCTGGAACATCTTTTGAGGAGTCATATCGTCTCCTGACATGTTCTGAAATATAACAATTTATATTTAGAACATTTATTTGTAAGTCCTATGTGTTTACAGTTACCCTTTATTTATCCCCGTGTGCATGTCAATCCTATCTTAGTTCAGATCATTTCCTAGGAGTCCATTCTAAAATCATAACCTAAGTTTGAGTCCAAGTCCTTGCGGACACTTGAAACCTCAAACTAATGCTCTGATACCAAACTGTGACGTCCTCATATTTTGATAGTATAATTAGAATCACCAGGATCAACACACAACCCAATGAATAATCATGATAATTAAAATTGAATACTTAATTCAGATTTAAGCAGTTTCACACTAAAGCAATAGATATATGTGTCTACAGTGATTAAGTCTAACTATTACATCAACATAATTGTTTTGACAGTATCAAATCCCAGCCCAAAGCTACAACATTCAAGTACCAATAGCTTCTAAAGTCTCTGGGATATTGAATTGAAATTGCTTAAGTAGAAGGTCCAGCTACACCTTTGCCTTTGCCTGAAAACAATGTGAGTCAACAGTAAGCTAATTTGCTTAGTGAGATAACAGATTACATTCAACATGCATTAACATTTAGAATCAAAATCCTATGATTCGGTTTTTGTGAAAACCGAACCCAACATCCAAAAATTCATAATATAGAACGATTTGTATCTCGAATCGTTGCTTGTAGTAGCTATAGTTCTTTGTTTACAACTTAATTCCAACTTTTGCACTTCAAATTTGTTGATCTTTGGGTGTTCTTGATGGAACCCATGGGTTGAGTGAGAGAGGAAGAGAGAGACGGGAGAGTCTAGAGAGAGAGTGAGATTTTGAAAAAAGAAGGAGTTTTCCTTCTTTTATTTGACACTTTGACCTATTTGCACATTACACCCCTCAACTTCGTATTTTCTTAATTAACCGATTTTAAATGTCTGGATCGGGTTCTCCAAGTTATGCTCGCTCAGAAAACTACGATGAGGATTTCTCCTCATCTTTTCTTATTTTTAAATTGTGATCGAACTTGAAATAATAACTCCATCAATGCATTAATTTGAGTCTTAAATGGTAAATTACAAATGATTTAAAAATAGGGATGTTACAATTTTGATATAAGAAATGGTCTGTCACCCATTTCAAATATCCTCTTTGTCTTCATGTCTCAGAACAACTTAGGTAGTGAAAGCAGTTTCCGATTTTCCACTTTGTCTTCGACTTGCAAACTGATCTTACGTCCAAGACTTTACATGATGACATGGAAACAAATTCCATTAAGTGTAAAACCTGTTCACAAAGAACAGAACACATAACTTGGGTCAAAGTTGTTCAACAGATATGAACAGCATAGACGGTTTATGCCAAACCTGTCCAACAGTTTAAGATAGCTTAGGCAATCTGCCAGGTTACAACGAATGTAACAGTGTGTGCAGCTTTGGGCTTATATTGCAAATCACTTATCAGGTTTCAATAAGACAATAAAATGCCTTAAATTATACCCTTAAGTGTATCAACAGGTTTGATTGAACATCTCCCCCTGTGATATAGAACAGGTTTGATTGAAGCCTTTTTGTGCCTAACAATCTCCCCCTATTTACAATATTCAGCCTAAGCTGATTCTATCAATGATCACTATATATTTTTGCATTACAGTTGCTGAAATAAAAATACAACATTGAAGTAAAGTAAAAGATCGGTTTATACATACCGATATTGATTTAAACAACATATGTTTACATAAGTACAACTAATGTACTGGAATAGATTACAACACATGTAATAAAGTACAACTTATGTACAAAGAAAATTCAACACATTTGGACTGTTGAAGTTGGGAGCAAATAATGGTAAGCCTGTCCAACTGATGGACAGCCTCCATTCATCATCTACTCATCACCAGTAGATGGACCTTGGAGTTGTTGTTGTTGTTCAGCCTTCTTTTGAGCTCGTTCCAGACTGGCATCAATATCTTCTAACTCATTTTTGAGGAACATGAAATCTGGGCTCTCAAGTTCTCCTTTCCTGTAGAAGACCTTAAGCTGTTCCCATATAATGACTCTCCATCTTGCATGTTTTTCAAAGGCAGTTGAGAGTCTGAAGGCAATTATTTGCTTAAGACAAACTTTGTGAAGATCTGAAGCTCTCTGGAAACACATTCTTTTAGATAGAGGATCCACAAAGAATACCCCTACTTCAGGCTCTTCAATGAACTTGCCTTCCTCAGGCTCAACCCCTTCAGGCAAGCTGTGATCAACTCCTTTGATCTCAACAGCATAAATGCCTTGCTCAATCATCATAACCAGCTCCTCAAGCTCTGTATCCTTATTTTGTTTTCTATGCTTGATCTTAGGTTCCACTACTGAGGTACCTATGATCATTTCTTCTGAGATCAAGCCTAGTGCTCTTAACTTCTCCATTAGCTTCTTAACATATGCCCTGTCAGTCTTAGCAGTTTCAGATTTTGATCTGTTCAGGGCAACAGGAAGTTCAACCCATTCTCTGTATCCCATGTTGGCCACATCAGTAGATTCGTAAGCTTCCAGTTCAAAACCTATAGCATCATGCCTAGTGATTTGAAGCTTCCAAGGTTGATTCTTCCTTGAAATGGGAACAGCCTTGACAATTGTCTCCTTGGAAAGTCTCTATTTTCCACATCAAAGAACTGTTTCCTTGCCATATCGTCAAAATGGAACTTGGTCCTTGCTGATGAAGAGACAGAGGATACAGTCTTCCCTTTGGTCACTAAGACCTTTGAACCTTGCCGTTTTCACCTTCCTTACCACTGATTGACTCATTAGCAGCTTCCATCAACTTCCTTTGAACATCCAAGGAAGGCATTTTGATTTTTCTTGCCTCCTTGGCGGCAAAGGCTTTGGCAGCTTTGACAGAGGTTGCCTCATTCTTCTTTCTTTTAAAGATCTCAGTCTGCTCTTGTTTCCACTAATAATAAGTATCTAGTGGCAGACCCATGTCTTTAGCTTGAGCTATGTCATATTTCAGTTGTAGGGCATTCTGAGTATCAGTGTCCATAGCAGCCTTCCCTTTGCCTTTAGCTGCTCTGATCAGAGCTGTTTTAGTTTCCTCTTTTTCTTCTTCTTCTTCTTCAGTTTCTTCTAAGATTAACTGTCTCCTTTTTCTTGGCCTGTCCCCAGGAATAGATTCCTTCCCCATACATGGTGCAGGGCTTGGAGATCTAGCATGGGTAGGCTCAACAGCTGTTTCAAAGACTGTGGAAGTACCTACAACATCACCAGTTTGTAAGTGACCTGCTGCTTGGCCAACTGAAGCTGATTTCTCCTAAGAGGGAGATGAAGATTTCTCCCCCTTAGACTTTATCTTTGAGGCAGATTCCTCCCCCTTTGAAGGAGATGGCACAGAGCCTTCAACATCAGTCCTGCCTGAAGGAACGGATCCAACAGGCCTGGCTGCAGCAGGTTTGGTAACAGATCTTGAACCAACCAGGCTATGCACTAAGAAAGCTATGTTGTCCTTCACCTCTGCTAACTGGGTAACACAGTTTTCAAGGGAAGAAGAATGGGAATTGGCAAAGGTGGAAAGTTGGGAAATAGCAGCCCTGTCAGTGTCAGTGAACACCAGGCTTTGAAGCTGTGCAAGAGTTAGTTCAAGAGACTCATGCATATCATCAAAGCCCGCTGCCATTGAGTTTGACAGGGATACCTCTAAGGTATTAAGGGATGCCAAGGTGGAGGGCAGTGTTGTAGAGCAGGTTTCAGCAAAGCCTGACAGTTGTTGTGAAACAGCTGTCAGGTTGGACACAAAATTCTGTTGGTGAGCTAGAATTAATGAAAAAGAGGATGAGAGCTGTTGCAGCTGTGCAGTGAGTGTAAGCAGCTGAGAAGAATAGTCAGGTAGAGGAGCAAAGGTTAGAAAGGAAGTCCTGAACGAATCAAGAAATCTTTTAAGCTGTGCAGACACAGAGTCTGCTATACTAGATGGAAGGGTAGTCATGGAGGTTTCCAAAGAACTAACTTTGTTGGACAACACAGAAAGTTGTTCCTTCAAAGAAAGATCTTTGGGGGATGGAGGAGTACGAGTGGATTGTTTTGATTGTGTGGATGGAGATGAGTGTGAAGGAGATGATTGAGGAGTGTGAAGGTCACTTTAGGATGGCAAAGGAACGTTGGAAAGAAGTTCCATTGCCTGGGCAAAAGTCATGTGACCCAGCTTGGAAGGGTCAAGAATACCTTCAGCAGTGGCTGTAACTGGTTCATGAGGTGAGGTTATGGGAGACGTTTGTCTCTCAGTAACCACTGGGATTGTGGTCACTTCATTGATAACATTGGTGGTTCCTTCAGTAGTGCCTTGGTTTTTAGTCACCTCTTCATGGGGAAAGGAGATGTGCATTTCAACATCATCAGAGGTAAAAACTGATGATGGAATTTGCACTTGGGGAGCAGCTTCACCAAAGGGTTGTTCAATACCATGAGGTTCATCAGCCTAGGGAGATGGTCCTTCAGCAGCTGTTGGGGTTGTAACAGCTGCATCGTGATGAGCAGAAGTGGAAGGCTGATCTGCTGGTTGGCTTATATCAGCAGCTTTGGCACCTTGTGCATACTCAGGGTGTGAAGGAGAAATATGAGAGGGGGACTGTGTGGACGCAGTATGGAGTGGAGAGAACTCCTGTCTTTCAATATCCTCAGCCTGTTGAGAGGCTGGATAGTTGATGTGGTTTTCTCCATATGTACAACTGGTTCCTGTTGTGAGGAACCAAAGGGCTCATGCTGACCTGGGGTAGACTCAGTGTGGAGTGAGGCAGTCTCCACAGAGGCTGCTCCTTCTCCCAAAATAGGAGAAGGAGATGCAACATGTGTTGCCTCTTTTTCAACTGACTCCTGTTGAGAGGGGTCAGAGGGGTTTGTTGAGTGGTGGAGGTTTTCTTTTTGGCTAAGGATTTTCTCCTTTGCCTCAAGTACATGGTGGGAGAGGACAAAGAAGTGGGATGTTGAGGAAAGGTGATAGGTTGTTCTGTTTGGACTGGTGGGGAGACTGGGCTAGAAACAGGCGGTTGAACCTGTTCCATAGTCTCAGGTGCCACAAAGGCTTCAGGTTCAACAGATGAACCAGGGTGACTAGTCTGCTCCCCCTCAGTCACTGAGGCTGAGGGTGCAGACTTTGCTGCTTTAGCCTTCTTGGTGATAGGCCCAACTTCACTAGTCTTTAAGGCATGTTTTGCCCTTTAGACCGTGATTTGGATTTTACAGCAAGAGTAGGGGTTGGATTCATCTCCTGGGTAGAAGGTCCTTCCACTAAACCAATCAACCTCCTCATTAGTGTTGCTAGAGGAGGTTCATCAGCAGGGTCTGGGGTGTAAAATACCCTCTTTCCAATAACAGGAAACACCATAGTAGTCAAGTAGGGATGTGAGATATAAAGATTCTCACCACAAACATGCTTGAAGATCAGGCTAAAAAATATGGGGTATCTAACAGTAGCTGGACGCTGTTCATGTTCCACCAAGTTCCTCAGATTTAGGAATATCCATTTGGCCATGTTAAGAGTAGTCCATCCACAAATTGTAGGGTTACTTGAACTTCATCCCTGCTAAGCTGATCATAAGATCCAACTTTGCAGCTTAGGCTCATCACCACTGAGTCGAAGAGAAAGCTATATGTTGGTGCAAGCACCTTCTTGAATAAGGTTGCACCCTTGGTTCTGCTATGCCACAACAGCTTAGCAGGTTGCCCATTTGTTCGTTCTCCACCTGTGGTTTGTCATATTTTTCAGCAATTGGAAGATGGAGTACTTCCCGAAGAATAGCAGTAGTGATCTCAACAGTTTTGGTGGTGTTGAGAATGGTATCCCTTATGGTTTCGGTGGTAGGGTCGTAGGAACAAGTATACCAAAACTCATACACCATCTCCTGGAACATGACACCATCAGTGGCTGTCATGGCATAGTTAAGGGGATGGGCCTGCAGGAACTCCACCATTTGTTCATAACCTTTTCCAATGTAGTTTTTGAGAATATTAAGTTGCTAATGTAGTTGGTGGGTTTAATGGCTAACATAGTGGTGACTAAGGGATGCTTTTCAAGTTAATCACCAAGGAACACTGGAACAAACAGGTTGTTTCAGTAGGCCATTTCTGAGAGGATGCATGAGTTTTTGACACCAAGTCTTTTAGGGTTTTGCAGAGAGTTATGGATGCAGTAAGGAAGAAGAAGAAGAAGACAGTGAAATGGGTATTTATAGAGTTTGAATGTGAGTGAGTAGGAGAGAGAAATGTTTGGGTGGTTGATTTGAAATGTTACTAACTAAAAACGGAACGGTTTAACACATCAGCATGTTTGTCAGACCAACTTGACCTTTTTTCTCCACTAACACACGTAACACATATTATTCGCAGGTAATTGAGGTAAATAAATACATAATTTAAGTAACTTAAATGTGAAGTAATGTTAATTAAAACTGATGTTCAAAGCTGTTATGAAAATTTTTCATCAAAAGCTGATCATTCTATAACCTGTCTGGTCAAACCTGTGGAGTTACATGAGAACAGGTTTCGGTGTGAAACCTGTTCAGTAGCTGAACAGATTACAATGCTTTGCCTTGTATGACAGAGTACAGAGTGAGCATGTTTCAAGTTTAAACAACAGAACAGATATGAGAGAAAACTTATTTTGTCAAACCTGTTACTTGTCAAACCTGTTACTTGTCAAACCTGTTCAAATTTTAAGAAACTGGCTAAGTGCAGAACAGACGAAACCTGTTCTATCACAGCTGTTTTGTAAAATTTTATCAGATTTGATTGAGTAGCTTTTTGAACATCAATGACACTTAGTCAATTTTATTTAACATTCCTAACTTGCTTACAAGGTAATTAAACCTGTTTTCATCAACAGATTTGGTGAATATGTCTGCATGTTGTACTTCTGTGGGAACAAAAGTTACCTCCACATTACCTTTTTGGATATGATGATCTCTTATGAAGTGATGTCTGACTTCAATATGCTTTGTTCTAGAATGGAAGACTGGATTGTTTGAGATGGCTATGACACTTGTATTATCACACAGAATAGGAATTTTCCTATATACAAGGCCATAATCTTCAAGCTGATGCTGCATCCACATAACCTGCCCACAACAGCTTCCAGCAGCAATGTATTCAGCTTCAGCGGTAGAAGTAAAAATAGAAGTCTGCTTCTTGCTGCACCAACTGATCAACTTTCCACCAAGGAGTTGACATCCACCTGTTGTGCTCTTTCTATCTAGCCTGCAACCTGCAAAATCAGAATCTGAATATCCAATTAGTTCAAGGCTCGAGTCGTTGGGCAAAAACCCAAACCTGGTGTACCCTTTACGTATCTGAAGATTCCTTTTACAGCAGCTAGATGTGATTCTTTTGGATCAGCTTGAAACCTAGCACATAAACAAGTGGCAAACATAATATCTGGTCTACTAGCAGTTAAGTACAGCAAGCTCTCAATCATACCTCTGTAAGCTGTTACTGAAATAGCTTTGCCACAGGTATTAGCATCCAATTTCACATTGGTTGCCATTGGGGTTTTGATGGGATAACATTGATCAAATTTCAACTTTTTCAATAGATCTAATGTATACTTTCTTTGATTTATGAAAATTCCATTTGAGGTTTGTTTATCCTGTAATCCTAAAAAGAAAGTGAGTTCACCCATCATACTCATTTCATACTTAGATTTCATGAGTAGTAAAAAATTCTTGCATACCTGCTCATTAGTAGAACCAAATTATATGTTATCCACATAAATTTGAACAAGCATAATATTAGTTTTCACTTTCTTTATGAACAATGTGGTATCCACTTTACCTCTGGAATATCCATTGCTAATAAGGAAATCAGTAAGAGTGTCATACCAGGCTCTTGGGGTTTTTTTTCAAGCCATAGAGTGCTTTGTCCAACTTATAGACAAAATCTGGATGATTTTCAATTTCAAAACCTGGTGGCTGCTTAACATATACCTCTTCTTGCAGCTTACCACTCAAAAATGCACTCTTAAGATCCATTTGAAAATCCTTCATGCTCTTGTGAGCAGCATAAGCCAGAAACAAACGAATTGCTTCTAGTCTGGCCACTGGAGCAAATGTTTCATCATAATCTATGCATTTTTCTTGCCTATACCCTAGAGCAACTAGTCTTGCCTTGTTTCTTATGGCATGACCTTGCTCATCCGTCTTCTTTCTGAAAACCCATGTGGTGTCAATTATTGTTTTACCTTTAGGTACAGGGACCAGCTTCCATACTTTGTTTCTCTCAAACTAATTGAGTTGTTCTTGCATGGCAGTGATCCAATTGGATTCTTTAAGTGCATCATCTACTTTCTTTGGCTCCATTAGGGACACAAAACTTGAAAACATACAAAAGTTTCCAAGACTGTCCCACCTTGTTTGCACTCCTTTGTTGATATCACCAATGATTTGTTCATTGAGATGACATCTGATCCACTTAGGATCATGTTTCAATAATGTTTCTTCTGATTCAGCTTCATTCTCACCAAGTCTTACAGAACAACTTTCAAGATTTTCAGAAACACTGACCTCTTGAGCCTGTTTACTTGTTGATTGTTGAACACATCAACTGAGGATTCAGGAAAATTAGCATTGATTGGTTCTGGACATGGTATATTGACTATATCAGTACATTTATTCACACAGGGTGTACGAATGTAATCATCATCATGTCCATTGTGGTTAACAGGTTCCATTCTGGATGATGTGTAAGCTTTTGAGACATTTTCATCAGCATTGGAATGCATAAGATCATCAAGCTGAAATCTCCTAAAACTGATTCGAGAACATCTTTGGTAGAAGGATTTATGGACTCCTCAAAGGTGACATTGATAGATTCATCTATCACCTTTCTTTTGTGGTTGTATACTCTGTAGGTTTTAGAAACTGCTGAATATCCAACAAACACTCCTTCATCAGCTTTGGGTTCAAATTTGGCCAGCTGATCCCTTTGATTCAAGATGAAGCAAGGACATCCAAACACATGGAAATAACTTATATTTGGTTTTCTCCTTTGAGTAACTCATAAGGAGTTTTATTGAACCTTTTCACCACTAAGGAAGGATCTGTTTTGAGTGAAGCAGGCAGTGTTGACAGCATCTGCCCAAAAAGATGAAGGCAAACCTGATTCACACAGCTTAGTCCTAGCAACTTCCATGAGGGTCCTGTTCCTCCTTTCAGCCACTCCATTTTGTTGTCGAGTTCTCACAGCTGAAAGGTTTTGAGATATTTATCTTTCTTCACAGAACTCCTCAAGAGTACTGTTTCTAAATTCAGTACCATGATCACTTCTAAGCTGCTTGACTTGGGTAGAGTTCAGAAGTTCCATCTTCTTGATAAACCCAATAATTTCTCTGGCAGCCTCTCCTTTGGTCTTTAGGAAGATCACCCAAGTGTACCTGGAGAACTCATCAACCATTACTAAGGTGTATCTTCTACCTCCTAGACTTTAGACACTAACAGGTCCAAACAAGTCCAAGTGGGTTAAGAAGAGAGGAGTATCAATAGAGAAATTATGTTCAGATTTAAAAGATGATTTTCTTTGATTACCCTTCTCACAGGTTGTGCAGAGTTTATCCTTAACATAAGTTATAGAAGGAAAACCTGTTACTAACTCTTTTTTATAGAGTTTGTTGATGTTCTTGAAGTTCAGGTGTGATAGCTTTTTGTGCCATAACCAGTTGAGGTCTGCATTGCTTCTTGAGATGAAACAGGTTTCAGTTGTTGGATTAGCAAATTTCATATCTACAACATATACGCCTTTCTTTCTTTCTTTGTGCATACAACACAACTTTGCCTTGGGGATCCAGTATGTACCCTATGTGCTCATTAAATTTAACCTTGTAGCCAACATCACACAGTTGACTAATGCTTACAAGATAATGTTTTAGCCCAGACACATAGGCTACTCTGTTGAAGATAGCAGCACCATCGTGAAGGGTTCCTTATCCTTCTGTGGATCCCTGGACATGGTCACTAAAGGTGACCTTTGGGCCTTTTCAGGCTTGAGATCACTTAGCAAATCTATGCAACCTGTCATGTGGCCAGAGCAGCCACTCTCCAAGTACCAAACCTGACCTGGTTGTTTAACCTATGATATAGAACATGTTTGATTGAGGCCTTTTTGTGCCTAACAATTACCTTAAATGAGAAAAACCTTAAAGTTGTTTAATTTTTTGTAAAAATAGCCATTTCCTCTAATGTTATAACATGTTATAATAACCAACATTTACGTAATTTGTTGTAAAAATAACCCTTTTGATATAATATTTATTAAAAATTATTATATATATGTTGGAACCAATTCTAAATAAATTAATTAACGGGTAACATTAACTAATTATTCATTTATATTTACAATTAATGTAAATTATATGTTATTGTTAGTTACTAAAAGTTTAATTAGTTAATTCAGACCATAACCCCAAAATGGAATAAATACATATTAACGATTTATTAATTAAATTCACTAATAAGTTAAATTAAATATTAATTTGAAATTAAAACGGATACAATAAAGTTATATTCTGTAACATCCCGGATTTGAGTCTGGTACGTGGATTTAATTTATTGGTCGTTTAAATTAATATTATTGCGTTGGTCCAATAGAGTCCCGTTTCGTGGATTATATGTGTCGGGACCGAGCAATATGTGGTGCCGGATTATTATTTAGTGGATTAATAATAATTATGAGATCACGACGCTAAGTGGATTAAATTGATATTAATAGTGAAAATGTGGTATCGGGTTCACATTTAGCGGGTCCGGGGCTTTCTACTTTTAGAAAGCGTATATATGTTCCAAAAATAGTGTGTATGTGTGTGAGTAATCTGGAGCAGCAAAACAAGCCCCAAGACTTGAAATTGATTGCTGAAATTCATGTTCTTCCTTCTCCTTTGTGTTCTTGGATTTTCAAAGGTAAGAGTTCTCGATTTGGTAGTTTAAATTCGAGATATGGATGTTGTAATATTGAGGAGTTGGGTTCTGGTCAATAGGGTTAGTGTTATGTGCATGTTTTGTGAGTTTTTTGGTGCTAGAAATCGAGTTTAGGGGTTTAAACCCCATGGTTCTACCATGTCCGATGAGCAAGGAAGAAGAAGGGTGCAGCAAGCGCGGCCGCGTTCGGGCTGGGTGCGGGTCTCAATCGGGGGGGGGGGGGGGGGTGGTCAGGATGGGTTTTGGGCTTCGGTTTCTCGTTTGGGGCTGTGTTTTAGGTCAGGTTCGCTTATAATAATTGTGTTTGGGTTTGCAAAGGGTATCGATCGGATTTGTGTTGATGTTTTGGGATCCGTTGTGTTACAAGTTTGAGCGGACCACATAGTGAGTCATGTTAGAGTTCCGAGTTACAGTTGATTTTGTGTAATCGGTGAGTACTTGAGTCCTTTCAAAACGCGCGTACATTTTATAAGTCATTATGTGTTGTGATATGTGTATGAGACAGAGATGTGGTGCACAAGTATAATTCTATCTACCCTATATGTGTTATACGTGTTTGAGTTGCAGCTGTCCGCGATATGTGATCGCGCAGGCTGACTGTCCCTAACCAGTCATGAAGTTTGAGATTGTATATATACAGCAGTGTTATTGCCAGGTCGCTCCTGTGCCTAGTGTGAGCTAACCGCTGCTGTGTGAGGCCTGTTAGCTGTGGAACAACGTCCCCTTGAGCTGAGATGTGCATCGAGTTCTGAGTATATGTGATAATGTGTTGAGCTATATTTGTGTTTGTGCATGCTATGTGTTATTCCTGCATAGTCTAACCCTCGCCTACTCACGAGCTTCCCAACTTATGTTTTCGAGTCTAATGTGTCTCAGGCAGTCAGACAGTGGGGTCTCAGCCGCAGCAGCCGCCGAAATAGGAGCGGGGACAGATCAGAGTTTGTGTGTGTGTGCTTGCTGTCTTCTGGTAGTAGATTTTGATAACTGTTATGTTTATTTTGAATCTGATCAGCATGTGTGTTGGCTATCAGTTGTTGATGTATGATTGTTAGTGATCAGTATGTATAACAGTATCATCATGTGACATAATGTGTGACGACCTTTGTATTAAAGTTTTTAATTATCAGTGATTTCAGTTAATCCCCTGAGATGTGTACTGTAAGATGTTTGCGATGTTTCCACTTATGATGATATATTGACGTGGCTTTTGTGTGCGAAAAGATGGTGTTACACTTTGGTATCAGAGCTTGTGGTTTCATTATTAAGTATCAGTGGATGCTTGAGCTTTGACCGTGTTTAGATCCGTGGGATTCTTCCCGAGACTGATTTAAGCGGAAGTAACTGACCTAGCTTATTGTATAACGTTGGGTGGTCTATCAGTTATCTTAATTATTGTGATTTGTGCAGGTAGTTATGGCAGGTCAGGGAGAAGGTTCATGGCCAGAGAGACCAGCGGGAGATGAGTATATCCGTAGGTCAGAGCTTCGAGAGGTTTTAGCAGAGTTCTACCGCGAGCGGGATCTGCGTCAGGGTGTGGTTGGCCCGTTACTGGTACTGAGACAGGGGTTGGTGGGTCATCTTCTATAGTACGAGGTGGGTTCTTTAAGGACTTCATGACAGGAGTCCCACCCCAGATCAGAGGCGGCGATGAGCCGGGTACGGCTATGGCTTGGGAGAGAGATATTGAGGGGGCTTTCCGAGTCGCCCATGTCAATCTGCGAGATATTGTCGGTTATGCGACCTATCTATTGAGAGGAGGGGCTTCGCAGTGGTGGAAGTCCATTGAGTCCTTTATGACTACATCTGCGGCGTATGCCATGTCTTGGGAGGAGTTCCGCGCCATTTTCGAGTTACAGTTTATTCCCCGCGATGAGCGCCTGGAGATGGAGCGCCGTTTTCTGCACCTCCTGCAGGGTAGCATGACTGTTCAGCAGTATGTAGACAGATTTAACAAGTATTCCCGGTTTGCACCCCAGCACCTTGATACAGATATTCGAAAGGCTGATGCCTTCATCGATGGTTTGCGGTCTGATATTCGTGAGTTTGTTGGGCTTCACGACACTCCCACATTTGCGAGGGCTTTAGAGATGGCCCGGGTGAGGGAGAGAGAGATAGAGAGACAGAGGGGTCAGCCCCCAGCATAGAGACAGAGGACGGGGACGTCCGAGCAGTCCCCTAGTTATTGGTGAGAGCCTCGGGAGGCGCCGAGAGAGAGAGAGCCAACCCGAGCAGCAGCAGGTTCAGGGACAGAGTGCTGGGTCACGCAGTGATAGAGGTAGAGATCGCCGGTCTAGGAGGTCCAGTCAGGACCAGAGTCAGGGGCATACGTCGCGGTTAAGTGCCCCCAGTCAGAGTCAGAGCAGCGTGGGGCAGGGGTCCCAGCCACCAGGGAGCCGGGTTGATAGTTCATCCGGAGAGAGAGATTGTCAGAGATGCCGCCGTCCACATTCCGGATCTTGTATGCCTGAGCAGCCGCGTTGTTATCGCTGTGGGCAGTACGGTCACACCTCCTTTACTTGCACCTCGAGGGATTCCCTGTGCTTCCGTTGTGGGAGGCCGGGCCACATTTCTAAAGACTGTCCAGAGGCGCTGCCAGCTGTACAGGGAGCGAGTACTAGCGGGACTAGAGCTGAGCCTGCTTCGTCGAGCCGCCGTGATACAGCTCCCAGAGGTCGCGACAGAGTATTCTAGGCTACTGCAGAGGAAGCCCGAGAGTCTACAGACGTGGTTTCTGGTACGTACATCCTGAATGGGCTTAGCGCTCGTATCTTATTTGATTTTGGAGCGGATCGCTCGTATGAATCTGTGGTATTTTGTGTGTATTTTTCTGTGCCTTCTCCGTTAGTTGTTGAGAGAGTCGATGGGAGTACGACAATAGGGAGCCGGATATTCAGAGATTGTGTTCTTGAGATAGATGTGCATCAGTTTTTGATTGATTTGTTGCCGATAGAGATCAGCAGTTTCGACGTGATAGTGGGTATGGATTGGATGACAGCCAGACAGGTCGACATTCTGTGTGCAAAGAATATCATCCGAATACCCATTTCAGATCGTGAGATTGTTACTGTGTATGGCGAGAAGCGCCGGGGTGAGATTGGTATAGTTTCTATGGCCAGAGCCCAGAGATATGTTGCTAAGGGATGTGAGACTTTCCTGGCTTATGTTGTTGACGCCAGAAAAGAGAAGAAGACCGTAGAGGATATACCAGCAATCAGAGAGTTCCCTGAGGTATTCCCAGAGGAGTTGCCTGGGTTACCGCCAGATCGTCAGGTCGAGTTCTGTATAGACCTTATCCCTGGAGCGGTGCCTATTGCGAAGACGCCTTATAGGCTGGCACCTACTGAGATGCGAGAGATGATGTTGCAGCTTCAGGAGTTATTAGATCGTGGATTTATCCGTCCGAGTTCGTCCCTGTGGGGAGCGCCCGTTCTGTTTGTGAAGAAGGATGGTACTATGCAGATGTGTATCGGCTACAAAGAGTTGAACAGAGTGACGGTAAAGAACCGATATCCGCTTCCACGCATCGACGATCTGTTTGACCAGTTGCAGGGTTCGAGCTTCTTTTCGAAGATAGATTTGAGATCCGGTTACCACCAGTTATGAGTTAGAGACGAGGATGTTCCAAAGACCACGTTTCGGACGAGATACGATCATTACGAGTTCCTCGTTATGCCCTTCGGACTGACTAACGCACCCACGACTTTCATGTATTTAATGAACAGGGTGTGTAGATCTATGTTGTATCGGTTCGTGATTGTGTTTATCGACGACATCCTGATCTATTCGAAAAATGTCGAGGACCACGAGCAGCACTTGCGAGAGGTTTTAACCGTGCTGCGAAAGGAGAGATTGTATGCGAAGTTCTCCAAGTGTGAGTTCTGGTTACGAGAGGTCTAGTTTTTGGGGCATGCTGTGAGTGCCGATGGTATTAAAGTGGACCCGGCGAAGATAGAGGCTGTGATGAGTTGGGAGCCGCCGAAGACTGTGCCTGAGATTCGTAGCTTTCTTGGCTTAGCTGGGTATTATCGCCACTTCATTCAGGACTTTTTGAGGATTGCCATGCCGTTGACGAGATTGACACGACAGTCCGTTCCTTTTGTGTGGTCCGATGAGCAGGAGTTGGCCTTCATAGAGCTGAAGTCCCGGTTATGTCAGGCTCCAGTGTTAGCGCTACCAGAGGGTACAGAGGACTTCGTAGTTTATTGTGATGCGTCGGGTACTGGTTTGGGTTGGGTCCTGATGCAGCGAGGTAAGGTGATATCATATGCGTCGCGACAGCTGAAGACCTACGAGGAGAACCATACCGTGCACGATCTCGAGATAGACGCGATAGTATTTGCGTTGAATATATGGCGTCATTATTTGTATGTGTCTCGATTTGTGAAATATACAGATCACAAGAGTCTTCAGTATCTGTTTAGTCAGAAAGAGCTAAATATGAGGCAGCGGTGCAGTTTAGAGCTACTGAAGGACTACGACTGCGAGATTCAGTACCATCCGGGTAGAGCGAACATGGTGGCAGATGCGCTGAACCGCAAGGCGTGAGGCCAGATTGTGGTTTCCAGAGCAGCGAGGCTCGAGGTCACGTCGACCCTTGTTGAGAGCTTGAGATTGGCGTAGTTAGAAGGTTTGCGAGCAGAGAATGTGAAGAGAGAGCGACTTACCGGGCAACTTGATATTCTGAGCAGAGACAGCAGAGGACTATATGTGTTCAACGACCGAGTCTGGGTTCCGACAGTCGGAAATCTTCGCTAGTTGATATTACACGAGTCGCAGTTGTCTATGCCCCCCGGGAGCACCAAGATGTATCGTGATCTGCGTGAGTTTTACTGGTAGCCTGGGATGAAGAGAGATGTGGGCTGATATGTCGAGGAGTGTATGACTTGCCTGTGTGTTAAGGCCGAGCATCAGAAGACTCACGGGCATCTGCAGCCTCTTGAGAACCCCGAGTTGAAGTGGTATCATATCACGATGGATTTTATCGTTAGATTTCCACGCACAATTAGAGGCAATGATATGATCTGGGTGATAGTGGATCGACTGACGAAGAGTGCTCACATCCTAGCAGTTCGGGGCACCATTACGATGGATCAGTTAACTCGGCTCTACATTAATGAGGTGGTTTCGAGGCACGGGATTCCGAAATCCATTACTTCTGATCGAGATAGGCGGTTTACTTCGAGATTCTGGCAGAGCTTTCAGCGGGAGTTGGGGACGAGAGTTCAATTGAGTACAACGTATAGACCTCAGACAGACGGACAGACAGAGCGGACGAATCAGACTCTCGAGGATATGCTCCGAGTGTGCGCGATCGATTTTAGTGGTAGTTGGGACGTTCACTTGCCGTTGGTTGAGTTTTCATACAACAACAACTACCACACCTCCATCAAGATAGCTTCATTTGAGGCGCTTTATGGGTGTAAGTGCCTAACCCCTGTGTGTTGGGGCGAGGTCGGTGAGCGACCTATCAACGGGCCTGAGTTGTTGCAAGAGACGAGCGACAAGGTGGCCATCATCCGCGAGCATATGAGAGTTGCGCAGTGTCGACAGAAGAGTTATGCCGATCGTCGTCTGACTGAACTCGAGTTTAGAGTTGGGGACCGTGTGATGTTGAAAGTATCGCCATGGAAAGGGGTTATCTGATTCAGACATAGAGGCAAGCTGAGTCCGCGATACATCGGCCCGTTTTAGATTGTAGCTAGAGTCCGAGATCAGGCGTATAGATTGAGACTACTTCCAGAGTTGGCCGGTGTGCACTACATTTTTCACGTGAGTCATCTGAGGAAGTGTCTGGACAATGACGATCAGTATGTGCCGTTATCTGAGATCATCGTGGATGATCACTTGCGATACGTCGAGCAGCCCGAGGCCATTACTGACCGTAAGGTGAAGAAATTGAGGAATAAATAGATTGCGTTACTACTCGTTCAGTGGAGACATCATAAGGGTACTAGCGCCACCTGGGAGCCCGAGACCGAGATGATGAGCCGTTATCCGCAGCTGTTCCTGTCTTTGAGCAAGATTCCGGAATTTGTAACATCCCGGATTTGAGCCTGGTACGTGGATTTAATTTATTGGTCGTTTAAATTAATATTATTGCGTTGGTCCAATAGAGTCCCGTTTCATTGATTATACGTGTCGGGAACGAGCAATATGTGGCGCCGGAATATAATTTTAGTGGATTAATAATAATTATGAGATCACGACGTTAAGTGGACTAAATTGATATTAATAGCGAAAATGTGGTATCGGGTTAGGATTTAGCGGGTCCGGGGCTTTTTATTTTTAGAAAGCGTATATATGTGAGTACTCTTGAATTTCTTCCATTCTTTTGCCTTCCAAAAACAGTGTGTATGTGTGTGAGTAATCTGGAGCAGCAAAAGCAAGCCCCAAGACTTGAAATTGATTGCTGAAATTCGTATTCTTCGTTCTCCTTTGTGTTCTTGGATTTCCAAAGGTAAGAGTTAAAGATTTGGTAGCTTAAATTCGAGATATGGATGTTGTAATATTGAGGAGTTGGGTTCTGGTTAATAGGGTTAGTGTTATGTGCAAGTTTTGTGAGTTTTCTTGTGCTAGAAATCGAGTTTAGGGGTTTAAACCCCCTGGTTCTGCTAATTCCGATGAGCAGGGAAGAAGAAGAGTGCAGCGAGCGCGGTCACAATCGGGCGGTCGTGGTCGCGACGCGGGTGGGGCAAGCGCGGCCGCGTTCGGGCTGGGCGGGTCGCGATCGGGGGGGAGGGGGTGGTCCGGATGGGTTTTGGGCTTCGGTTGCTCGTTTGGGTCGGGTTCGCTTATAATAATTGTGTTTGGGTTTGAATTGGGTATCGATCGGATTTGTGTTGATGTTTTGAGATCCATTGTGTTACAGGTTTGAGCCGACCGCGTACTGAGCCGCGTTAGAGTTACGGGTTACAGTTGACTTTGTGTAATCGGTGAGTACTCGAGTCCTTTCAAAACGCGCGTACATTTTATGAGTCATTATGTGTTGTGATATGTGTATGAGACAGAGATGTGGTGCACAGGTATGATTTTATCTACCCTATATGTGCTATACGTGTTTGAGTTGCAGCTGTCCACGATATGTGATCGCGCAGGCTAACTGTCCCTAAGCAGTCATGAAGTTTGAGACTGTATATATACAGCAGTGTTATTGCCAGGTCGCTCCTGTGCCTATTGTGAGCTAACAGCTGCTGTGTGCGGCCTTTTAGCTGGGGAACGACGTCCCTTTGAGCCGAGATGTGCATCGAGTTCTGAGTATTTGTGATAATGTGTTGAGCTATATTTGTGTTTGTGCATGCTATGTGTTATTCCTGCAGAGTCTAACCCTCGCGTACTCACGAGCTTTCCAACTTATGTTTTCGAGTCTAATGTGTCTCAGGCAGTCAGACAGTGGGGTCTCAGCCGCAGCAGCCGCCGAAATAGGAGCGGGGACATATCAGAGTTTGTGTGTGTGTGCTTGCTGCCTTCTGATAGTAGATTTAGAGAACTGTTATATGTATTTTGTATCTGATCAGCATATGTGTTGGCTATCAGTTGTTGATGTATGATAGTTAGTGATCAGTATGTATAACAGCATCAACATGTGACATAATGTGTGACGACCTTTGTATTAAAGTTTTTAATTATCAGTGATTTCAGTTAATCCCCTGACATGTGTACTGTAAGATGTTTGCGATGTTGCCACTTATGATGATATACTGACGTGGCTTTTGTGTGCGAAAAGAGGGTGTTACATATTCATTTGACTAATGAGTAAATTATAAAGAAAATCACATTGGGCATTTGTTATGCGTGAACCCTAGACAATAGACATGAGATACCAAGTGAAATGTGGGCCTTTGGGCAATTGTTATGATTACGATATTTTGAAACGATAGAAGACAACGAATCATAGAATCAATTTATCAAGCAGACAACGAATCATAGAATCAATCAAACAAACCATAGCAAGTCTACATTCTTCAACCCTTTATCGATTTCAAAGTGTTGCTATGTTGATCGATTTCAAAGTGTTGCTGACTTGTTGTATTCTACACTCTGTTTCTGTTTTAGTGAAACGAATGATTAGTTGACCGATTTCACTCAGCATCATAACAAGTTATATGGATCATGTTGGACATTTAAGAAACATTAGTTGTTACCATCAGGTTACAGTGAGTCACATTGGGCCTTAATAAGTAATTAATTTTCATGTAGGTAATTACAATAACAACTAATTTTTTATCAGGTTATAGTGAGACTTATTGGGCCTTAACAAATTGATAACAGGTCATAATAGGTATTGTTCATTTAAATGAATCATGTTAGATCTTAATAAACATTGGTTGTTATTAACAGGTTATAGTGAGACATATTGGGCCTTAATGATAACTAATTTTTGATCTAATGTCATAATAGGTTATAATAGGCCTTGTTAAGCCTTAACAAATACTAGTTGTTGTTATTATGTTATATAACATGTATAATTGTACATATAGAACCTTAACAAATACTTATTCTTCATCTAAGTTATAGCAAGCTATAATGGGTTACATTGGATGTTAAGTAACATTAGTGGTTTAATCAGTTTATAATAAGTTATAATGGGCCATATTTGACATTGACAAGTACTTTTGTTTAATATCATAACATGTTATAATGACTTATGTTGAACCGTTACAAGTAGTTATTGTTCATCTAATGTTATAACACATTGTTGGACATTAATAACTACTAGTTGTGTGTGACATCATGTTATAACATGTAATGATAGACCGTTTAGCTAGACATTAACAAATACTTTTTGCTCATATAGGTCATAACATGTAGTAATAGGCCCACATTAGGCGTTAATAAACATAACATAAGTTGTTACTTTCAAGTTTGTTAATCGGGTTAAATGGTAACTGAATTAGGTTTTGGGTTCGGGGATCGGGTGGGAAGCAAAATTTTCGGGTTACCCGAATAACCCATATATGAAAAATTAAAAAAAAGTAATAATAAGTTATCCTCTCATCTTAGCATCTTGCATCTACTTTAGTAAAGATGTAGGGTTTTATTTTTTACAAACCAAAAACACAACGTTTCTTTTCGACTCTTCCATGGTTCCCATATATACCAGACTAAGGGCTCAACAACATTGAGAAAGCAAGATATTAAGATTAAAGACCAAAATAGGTTGGAAAATGGAAAACACAATGTTTCTGAGGGACTACCGAGGAATTACCGACGGAAGTACCGAGTGATTACCGACAAAAGACATACCGAGGGATTACCGACGGATATTTTACAGAGGGATTTCCGAGTGCTTACCAAGGGAATGTTACCAATGGATTACCGAGAGACGTGTTTACCGACGGATTACCAACAACATATTTATCCATTAGTAATCCCTCGGTAAACTCTCGGTATTAGCAAGGGATTTTTTCCGTCGGAAATTCTGTCCGTATACCATCGGTAATCCGTCGGTAATTTGCATAAACACAATCCGTCAGAAATTTTTCGGTAACCCGTCAGTAATACCGATGGATTTTTTCGTTGGAAATTCCTTCGGTAAAAGTCAATTTTCTAGTAGTGCATCTTTTGTACATTAAGCAAAACTGTTGAATCCTGTGACTTTTTTTTATTTGATTACAGAAGAAAGAAACAAAAAAGGAAGCTTTTAGGAAGTATTTAGAGTATAGTCGCATTCTAGAAGCTTTGATAAAAGGTGTGGCTCCCTATTGCCTCTTACATTTAGTAACAAGTAGTAGAAGAAGAAAATAATAGAACGAATAAGAGAAAAGACATTAAGATACTATCTTTTTATGCTTATAATTTGTTTAGTTGTTTTAAATATTATTTCATTATAGTCTATACAATTGTTGAGCATGTTTTTACGTTCACAAACCCCCTTAAAAATAGTTTATACTTTTGTTGACCATAAGCCGCCTAAATTGACTAGGTTTCAGACCCCTTTTAACAGATAGTATGTTTGTAAAAAAGTTTATAAGGGCATTATTCTTTTTATAAGGGCATGAAAATGCTCAGGTGCAGCCCTGCATTTAATAGTATAGATTTATGAACCACGTATTACGTGAATAATTTTAATAAATAATTAGTTTGATAAATGTATATAAATTTAAATTAAAAGATAATAATTCTTATAAAATAAAATAATAAATATAGTTATTTGTCATATATATTATTTATCGATATTTTTAAATATTCATGAACAGTAGTTGCTTTTTTAAACATTTGAAAGATTGATTTCCCAGATGTTACACAACCATGGCATATAGAGTAACACTCAATCAGATTTATCAATGTAAATACTCTATAGGATGATGAAGATGAAATGCTCTTTGAGAGAAAATATATCACTGGAAGTTTTTCTTCTTTGAACAACAACAAACCCTCCATCTCATATGGTTTTTATAACCATAGAGAATTTGGGAATATTACATAAATGGTCATTGAACTTAAAACATTACATAAACAAATACATAACTAGAAGTAAATTATTACAAACATAAGATATTAACTAGAAATTGAAATAAATATGTCTAACAATTCTCCCCCTATTTCAATTCTAGCTAACACTTCAGAAACTTCATAAGTCTTGCCTCAGTTGTAGATAGACCTCAAATCGTCTGATGTATTCTCGGAGAGATAAACGATAGTCAATCAGCTCAATGCCTCTCCTTATCTTATTACTTTCTTCAAGAGGAAGACGAAGTGAAGAAGGCAAACGACTATCTTGCTCAAGATGCTCATGAAGGCCATTTCTGATCAGTCTCAAAGTTCCATCTGAATAGGCAGCCATTTCTTCGAATCTCATGAAGCACTTTTCATTTTTGATGTTGCAGAACACAACTCCATGTTCAGGCTTTAGAAGAACCTTAACTTGAGGGTGGAGGTGAATTTATGGAATCTCATATCGAGGAGTAGCCACTCCTACACGACTACTTAGGTTTTCAGCGGCCATTTGGAAATCTTTAACTATCATAGACACGGAGATGTGACGCATGCTGTGGAGAATCGCCATTATAGCACAAATGCATGTCTTACTTGGTCTTGCCTTTTTCAGACGGAGGAACAACCACTCAAGATCGTCGAACTCAAGGTTATCCAGATCTGACTCACTAAACATAGATATATCATTGTTTTTGCGGACAACAGTAAAGGATGGAGACCAGATCTTGGAAATCTTGTTGCATGAGATGACTTTGATCTTTTTAGTTTGAACATTTGACTTGACCCTTTCTACTTTCTGAGGAAAACGAAGCATCACAACTTCATACTCCATTTGCTCTGATCTTGGACGTTTGTCGAGCCCCAGGAGCCACTTTTTAAAAATCTTCCCAACTGATTCCTTAGAGAACATAAAGTCCAAATGATGTTCGAGGAATGTATAGAGAAGATTTTCATCATACGTCTTTTTGATGTGCTTCTTTCTCTCTCTTCTTTTGTCGCTTTCTCTTAGCTTGATTTGTACGTTCACTTGGCTTTAGAGAAACGCGAAGGTATTCTTGGACTTTTTCAACTGTCATGGCCCTCCATTTCTCCTTTTCTGTAGCAAGAAGATCCCCATTGACCAAGGCATCAACCCATTCTGCTTCGTTTTGAGCAAGTTGTTCTTCAGTGAAGGTTGGAGCTGTAGAAGATTGTCCTACCTCTGAAGAATCAAAGGTTTCTTTAATCCTCCCTGACTTTAGTTTGGTACGGACGATTCTCTCTTCAAAGGCGTCGACTGTTGTGGGACGGTTCAAAGATGGAATGGGAGAAGTCGTGGTTACAGCTGGGTTTTTACATGAAGCTTCTACTTTGGGAATTAGGAGTTCATCATCGTTAGAGTCGTCTGAGAAGATTTCAATAATTTCATGACCAGAGGCTTTCTGAGAAGATTCAGAGGGCTCAAGTACTATCAAAGCGCGGGACAGATCTTCAATGTCGTGAGCTTTAGACTCTGTGGCCTTTTCTAAACCCTCAGAAGTCTGATCTTCCCCTATGACAGCTAAAATTGGCCCTTCACTTACTAGGACAACCTCTGAAGGTGAAGATACCCACTGCCTTTTCTCCCCCTCAGGAGGACCCTCATCTTCAGGGTCATCATGACGACGTTTAATTCTGTGGGCAGCGGGCCTGCAAGATTGTTCCAGGCTAGCCAAACTCTATTGCAAGACCGATAACCGGGACTGTAGCTCATTACACTTTGATTCGAGCGTTGAGTATAGTTGAACCAGGGATACTGTAGCCGCCTCGACCTGAGAACTAATAAGGGTGGAGATTTTTGCACGAAATGCTATCAGGTCGGCTTTCTTGACAAGATCATTACTCTGGACTGGTACGGGAGAAGGAGAAACCTGTCCTTATGGCGGCACCGAGAAGGAGGCTTGATCCTTACCCTTCAAAAGACGAAGGACAGTCCCAAACTGCTCATCTCGGTATGCCTTTAGAGCATCCAGGTCTGCTCGTGTAACCCGGGGTTCACTTAGATCTCCCGTTTCCACCTCAGGTGTAGGACCTGGGTGTCCAGCTGTCACAGTTGGCGTAATGTTAGCTGTGGCTGGAATTCCTTCCGTCATTTCTGCCACACTTGTGGTGTGAGCATATCCGGAATTTCCGGATGTCACGAAGAAATCAGATGTTGCAGCAGGTGTCCTAAAGTGTGTATAATGACGTGTTGGACTAAGTGTGCTCAACAAAGACTGTGACGATCGGGGTGGGGATCGTCGGATTTCAACACCTTCAGTCTCCAAATGAGACAGTGTGGCATATGTTGAAGTTCCCCATGCGCAATTGAAACACTGGTCTATTCGGAGACCAGTGAGTGGCTGGGTTGGGGTGTGCATTCGGCCATTGGACTAGTGGCCTTAGAGTGACTTGCCCGGATTTGGCTTGGTTGGGGTTCACCCTCCGCACTCTCTAACGTCTCGGCGCTCCCTGATTGATGTTCTCTTGGACTAGGTAACACAAAGTCCATCATATCCTCATTGAACTGACGCTCAGTGTCTAGGTTCATCTCTGCTCCAATTAAGTCGTCTACCTCCCCTTCAGAAGTTGGGATATCAATAAGACTATGTTCGGCGGTAGGACTTAATCGTTCTTCTGCTACGCACACATTTTGGTAATCCATATTTGGAGATGGACCCGGTGCGGGAACATCGTGTGCTGACTTCGATCTGATGGCCCGTCTTGGCTGTTTTGCTACTTGCCATATTTGTGACGGCGCAACAACTGCTTCTTCTTTAGTCATTACTTCCAGCCCGACTCCCTCAAGTACTTCTACTCTCTCTCCCCCTTCTTGTCCCTCTGAAATTTCAGAACTGTCAGAAGTATCAGAACTATCATCTCTCCCTGCACCCTCAGAATTCTCAGAACTCTCACTCCTGCCAGCTTGGGAAGGCTATCCCGGTGCTGGGGCAGCCATAGCTGGACAATTTAGTCCTAGATACTCTCTTACTCTGGTGCTTGATTGATCAGCAGGCGCTAAGATTTCTTGCGTGAGAGGACGAATCGCAATACCTTGTTGAATGAGATGTGGCTTCAGAAATCCCAAGGAGTAGACGGGATACATCGGATTCTTTGATCTCGAAAAAATCGTCCTTGGATTTGTTTCCATGAAATGTGGGACAAAGAGTTGGAAAAATCATTGAAAGGGAATGTATCTCTTCTTCTTTTTATCATTTGCTTTATCTTGAATATATTCCCTGATCTCGTCCCAGACGACATTACCGTAGTCAAAATGTCGATCAAATACAAAAGAGTGAAACATTTGGGTAACGATATCCTATTAATACTAGAACTGCTGAAGATAGACTTTCGGAACGGATTTAGCGGCAGTCAAAGGATAATGGATCCAGTGTCCCTGAATAATGTCATAGACAACATTTTTGACATTCAAGAAAGATTCGGGGTCTAACTTCTAGTTGTTTGCTAAATGAGACACCCAAAGATCTGTGTCTAACAACTGATACGCTGGAGCAGCCATTTGAATTCTGTTGAAAAGATAAGATCTAGTTACCAAACAGAATAGATAAAAATGACAGTTAGTAGTTAAGGGATAAGCTGTTAGTTAACAACGGTTGAAACAGTTTGGGCGTCTTAAACTAACTTTATCCCACGAACAAGAAAAGAAAGAAATAGAAAAACACAAGAAACTAAATTAAATTACGATTAAAATAAGAAAAAGAATTAAAATAACATAGATATAAACAAGATATAAGAACTAAAAAAAATAAAATATAGAATTAGAAAAAATGAAAGAGAAAATAAATATAGAATTAAAAGTTAAAGAAAGAAAGATAAAGATAAAGAATTATAAAAATAAAAATAAAAATAAAATAAGAAAAAATTGAAGGAAAAAAATAAAGTAAAATAAAATAAAATAGAAGTAATAAAAATAATAAAATAAATATAGAAATATAGAATTAAAAAAATGAAAGAAAGAAAATAAAATAAACAATAAAAAGAATAAAAAAAAAAGAATTATACAAATTAAAATATAAGATAAGAAAAAAGATTAAGTAAAATAATATAAAATTTATAAAATTAAATAAACAGACATAAAAGAAATTAAAATTAAATAAAAATTAAACAAACAAACAAAAAAATAGACAAATAAGAAACATTTTTTTTAAAAAAAATATGAATAGAAAAAATAAGTAAAACAAAGAAAACAAAATAAAATTCCAAAAATAATAATAATAATAATGATAATGATAATAATAATAATAATAATAATAATGCTGAAACAAAAAATAACAAAAAAAAAATTAAAAAAAATTAAAATAGAACACAAAGAAACTATATACCGAAACCTTATAGACACCCTTTCAAATTTGAATGGTTTCGGTACAATACCGAAACCATATACAATACCGAAACAAAGCACAATACCGAAACCATGTATACTGAAGCCATGTATACCGAAACCAAGAGGAGATACTGAAACCTTGACACCCAAACGACGCCTACTGAAACCAAAACATATCGAAACCATGTACATACCGAAACCTGAAGATATCGAAACCTGAACATATCGAAACCAACCTGAATATATATCGAAACCATGTTCTGAAAGGTTTCAGTAACCGTAACTTATCGAAACATATTGAGGCCATTCAAAACCCATTGAAGGGTTACTGAAACCTACCGAAACCCTAGGTTTCGGTGAACCCAATCCCGAATCCACCAAGTTCAAGTTTTTAAAGCAAATCAGTCATGGGTTTCAACAAGAATCAGTGAAATAAACATACATTTACATGTAATACACCATATTTACTAACATTCTCAGTCTAGAACATGAATCAATCGATGAACACTATAAGGAAACAGTGACAAAAAGGAAACTACACTAACAGATGATGAGATACATAGATATGATAAAGAAACAATCATGAAATGCAAGAAATAGAGAATAAATGACAAACCTTTTGTGAGTTGTTGAAGAAGAAGAAACGAAGAATGCAAGGAGGAAGCTTGAAGGTGGGTTTCGGTTTGGAGAAGAAAAAAAAACGTGGGAGGAGAAGAAAAAATGAAACAAGAACCGGCCCCCCTATTTAAACATGTTCAAACTGATTTTGGCATTTTATGAGATTTTAAACAAAAACAAAAACAAACAAAAAAACAAAAAATTAAGAAGGAAAATAATATTAAATCTTTTTGGGGTTTTCTAAATTTTGATGAAATAAAATTAAAATGACTTTAATGAAATAAAATAAAATCTTTTTAAAGTTTTCCGAAAAAAAAAAGATAAGAACCATAAACTAAAAGAAATACGAATCTTTTTGAGGTTTTCTGATAAAGTTAAAGATAAAAACTATATACTAAAAGAAATGAAAATATTTTTGAGGTTTTCTAATAAAGTTAAAGATAAAAACTATAAACTAAAAGAAATGAAAATATTTTTGAGGTTTTTTAATAAAGTTAAAGCTAAAACTATAAACTAAAAGAAATTAAAATATTTTTTGAGGTTTTCTGATAAAAATAAAAATAATAAAACTATAAACTAAAGCAAATAAAAACCTTTTTGATGTATTCTGATAAAAATTAAAAATAAAAGAAATAACAATTAAACTAAAAGAAATAAAATCTTTTTGAAGTTTTCTTATAAAAATTAAAAATAAATGAAATAAAAATTAAACTAAAAGAAATAAAATATTTTTTATGTTTTCTAGATAAAAATTAAATGATAACAACGATTGGATTTCTCTCCCCCTCAAAATCTCAAACAGATGCAAATACTAACTACTCAACTGATGTCATATTTCAGATAAACATTTATAGATATAGACAATAAGAAAATCATTTCATCAAAGACAGATGTAGACAAAGATAGAGTTGTACTAAAGTTTGTTCGATAAATTAGATAAATCTAAGCCGGATTATTCCACATGCCTGATTTTGCAACCGAGAATCGTCCAAGGCCTTGGTGAAAATGTCAGGTAATTGATCCTCTGTCCGAACAAAATAGTGTTCAACCGTACCTTTTTCTACATGATCTTTGATGAAATGGTACCTGATGTCTATGTGCTTTGTGCGAGAGTGTTGAACTGGATTGCAAGAGATAGCGATGGCACTTCGGGAGTCACAGTAGATAGGGATTCTGGATAGCAAGTAACCATAGTCACGCAGTTGTGTTCGCATCCACGACACCTGAGAACAACAGCTAGCAGTTGCAACGTACTCGGCTTCAGCTGTGGATGTTGAAACACAATTTTGTTTCTTTGATGACCAACTAACCAGCCTGTCCCCTAGGAATTGTACGCTTCCTAAAGTGCTCTTTCTGTCAGGATGACAACCTGCAATGTCTGCGTCTGAAAAAGCAATTAAATCGAAATTGGATCCTTTTGGATACCAAAGTCCAAGATTGGGAGTGCCCTTTAGATATCTAGAAATCTTCTTTACAGCGAGGAGGTGTGATTCTTTTGGGTTGGCTTGAAAACGTGCACAAAGACATGTGGAGAACATTATATCTGGCCTGCTTGCAGTGAGATAAAGCAACGAGCCAATCATACCCCTGTATTGTGTCGCATCAACACTTTTTCCAGAAGGATCAGCGTTTAGCTTGCAATGTGAAGCCATAGGAACTTTTGATGAAGTACAAGAATCTAGTTTAAATTTTTTCAGCATGTCTAAAGTGTATTTAGACTGATTGACAAAAGTTCATTCTGAAAGTTGTTTGACTTGTAATCCGATTAAAAAGTTAATCTTTCCCATCATACTCATCTCAAACTTCCACTCCATGAGGTCTGAGAAGTTCTTACAAAATTCAGGGTTTGTAGATCCAAATATAATATCATCCACATAAATTTGTACAAGCATTATGTGTCTTCCCTTAGATTTAGTAAACAAAGTTGTGTCTACCAGACCTTTTGAAAAACCAGATAGGGTAAGAAATGAAGATAAGCTATCATACCAGGCACGAGGAGCTTGTTTTAGACCATATAAAGCTTTGTCTAAAACATAAACATGATCGGGTTTATGATCATCAACAAAACCTTCAGGTTGTGAAACATAGACCTCCTCGTTGAGGACTCCATTCAAAAATGCTATTTTGACGTCCATTTGATATACTTTGAAATCTTTGGATGCAGCAAACGCCAAGAATATTCTGATGGCCTCGAGTCTTGCAACTGGGGAAAACGTTTCGTCGTAGTCAATTCCTTCTTGTTGACGATATCCTTTAGCAACCAGTCTTGCTTTATTTCTTACCACGATCCAATTTTCATCTCGCTTATTTTTGAAGATCCATTTTGTTCCAATAATGATCCGATTCTTTGGTTTGGGCACCAATCTCCATACTTGCAGTCGTTCAAATTGATTGAGTTCTTCTTGCATAGCAACAATCAAGTCTGGGTCCCTCAAGGCTTCATCCACACTAGAAGGTTCAACACTTCTTAGAAACGATGAAAACATACATTCATTGGCTGATGCATGTCTCGTTTGAATTCCAGTGGACGGGTTACCGATGATTTGGTCAGTGGGGTGGCTACGAGTCCATTTGGTTTCATGTGGAAGAGGGGAACTGGATGGTTGAGATTGATGAACATCGTATTAGGTGATTGATTGTTCAACTCTTCCAAGAGATGGCATTATGGTATCTGGTTCAACCAATTCTGGTTCGTCATCGGTTTGATCGAGAATAACAGAATTTGAGGAATCTTGTTGAGCTGATTCTGATGCTTGTTGTGGAGAAGATTCGATGATTGGAGATATTTTAGTTGGTACAGAATCAGATGATGTTGCATTGATCACCGAGTTATCCAATGTTATCACAGTTTGTTCTGCCGGAACAGAAGATGAAATGTTCGGATTAGCAGACTCAAAGTAATCATTATAAAAATGATCAAATAAAGTATTTAATGAGTCGTCTGTTGTTGCAGAAGCTGAAGGACTTTGAGATTGTGAAATTGACGGCCTAGAAGTTGTAGCTTCATTACTGGATTCAACCAATTCATCAAATGATACATCAACGCTCTCATTTACAAACCTAGTGCGAGTGTTGTAGATACGATAAGCTTTTGATGATATGGAGTATCCAATAAAAATTGCTTCATCGACATTCTTGCTAAATTTTTCGAGATTCTCCCTGTCGTTCAATACAAAACACCTGCAACCAAAAACACGAAAGTATTTGATATAGGATAAGCGTTTGTTAATTAGCTCGAAGGGAGTTTTGTTGAAGCGCTTGTGGATTATTAAGCGATTTTGCGTGTAGCATGCAGTGGCAAAAGCTTCGGCCCACAAAAACGTTGGCAACTTTGAATAGGCAAGCATTGTTCGAGCAGCTTCCACCAGAGTTCGGTTTCGTCTTTCGACAATCCCGTTTTGTTGTGGAGTCCTGACAGCGGAATATTGATGATGAATGCCTTTTGATCTCAGAAAAGTTTCAAGAACCGTATTCTTGAATTCTGTGCCATGATCTGTTCTGATGAATTGGACAGCTGACTGCAACTTTGTCTCAACAAGTTTGATTAAATCAATGATATGTTGAGCAGCTTCATCTTTGGTTCGCAAGAATCGTACATATGTGTATTGGGAATTGTCATCCATGACAACCAACACGTAGTGCTTTCCGTTGATACATTGGATCCTCATTGGTCCACATAAATCCATGTGGAGGAGCTCTAACGGCCTTTTAGATGTGGTTTCGGGTCTGGGTTTATGTGCTGCTGTTTTCATTTTTCCTTTTTCACATGCTCCGCAAAGATGATCTTTGTCGTACCAAGAGTCTTTTGTTGAAGCCTTGGAGAGCAGGCAAATGCTTTCTTTCAGTTTTAATTTTGCCAGATTGATGGTATACAAGTTTGTGAATCCTACTTATCAATCAATAATTAATTCATACAAGAAAGAATAAGCTCAAGAACAACTAACTGAATGATTTGATTAATCACAAAATGAATTACAGAGATGAAATGTTGAACACGTACTGTAACCCTAGATATACTCTCTGAATTCCGTGCAATGATATTCTAAATGTCAGATCTATCAAATATTACAAAGTCAAACTTGCTATTTATAATATTTACAACTTTAAGCTAATTACAATTTGAACCCTAGACTTTGATTTTCATCAAGAAAAACAAGTTCTAACAATCTCCCCCTTTGATGAAATAGCAAAGTCTTCATCTTGTTACTCCCAACTTCATTTCAAAATTTCTAACACTTTTTCTGTTGGCAAGCCTCCACTTTATCTTTGATATGAACTCCACCATAAGCTTCTTATCATTAGCACTGAGGGCTCCTCTTTTCGTTTTCCTCTTCTGATCAGCAGCCAATTTTCCTTTTAGCCCACTCATAACCTTCTGGAGTGTTCCATCACAAAACTTGTTCAATTCAATGCTCCTCATAGCTCTCAGCTTTCGATTATTATCTTTGTACATTACAACTGGATGCTTTACCATAATAACTTGAAACTCTTTCAGCTCTCCTGCAAACTTGATTTCCCTATTCGGCGGAGTCACATTTATCTTCCGCATGCCCCTTTAAACACCTATTTGGAGACCTTGAACTGACATAAGAACAAGCTTTATATGCATGAAGTGAAACAAAGTCTTCAGAGCAAATATGCAATGCTCATTCCTTTGCATCTGCATAATTCGTCAAACAAATCTTCAATATCCACTAAGTTTATCCAAAACATATCAGCTTCAGTGAATGTGTATGTATTCCCATCTGATCTTGTAACCGTGAAGGTACGATAAAAGATCTTTACAAATCTATCCTTTTCAATCTTTATCAGATCAACTATTGGAAACTCACTTCTAACCTTTTCTGCACTTTGTGCCTTATTCTGAAGAAAACTTGCATAACTCACTAGATTAGGTCTATTAGGCTCCAACACTCTCAGAAATGTGCATGGTGATTGCTTTTTGCAAAAAATCTTCTTTTCCAGATAGTCTTCAAGATATGGCAATTTATTTCTTTTTCTGGTATACTCAGCCGATTTCTTCGATGTAAGCTCCAAATCCTTTTTCCTTTTCTTTCGAACTTCTTATTCATTCAAAATGCACAACATATCATCAATTTCCTTCCGAACTATCCTCTGTGCTTTGAATCTTAGTTGATGTTGTCTTTGCGACTCGTCTGCTAATACATATTCATTAAAAAATCTCTCCATAAACTCAAACTCATCTACTTGTTTCAAAGTAGGAGGAATAAAACTTTCAATAGGGAATGGCTCCAACTCTTCTTCTTTTACTTGTACCGTAACCTCAGGTTTTTCAACCGTTGGTATAGGTATATCATCTTTCAAAATTTCTTGAACTAACACTTCTTCTTTTTCTATTCTATCAGCTCTCACAGCAACATCAGTCAACTTTATGACATCAACATCATCTGATTCTTCTATCTCTACAACCTTCTCAACAACATCCTTAATCATTGATATCTACTCTTGTTCATCATCATCAGAATCTTCATATTCATCGAAATTGTAAAACTCTGACTAAATGCTCAATGGAACAGGAACATCTTCATAAAGAATCAATTCCTGTCCTTCTTGAACATCAGCAGGTTCTTTTGAACTTTCCGCTTCACCTCTCTCTTGTCCTTCCGTCTCTTTCTCTAGATAAGTGATCATTAAAAGACCCGGTGTCGGCTCATCAAGCTTCCTCCTCTTCTCCCCCTCACGAGGAGCATCATCAGAGTCATCATCATGCTCATCATGTTTTCTTTTAGGCGCTGAAGCTTGAGCCTTGCATGTTTGTTCAACTTCTGCTACACGTTCTGATAAATTTCCCAAATTTGTTATCACTGTACTCTCTAACCCTATCATCCTCTCTCTCATTTCATAAAATTGTTCATAAACGAAGTCTCTTAGCTCTTCTATAGCTTGATTCGGATCTGGTTGCTTCACTGACTCTTCTGCTACAGATTTACCCTTCAGAAACTTATGAATGTTTGTCATCTGAGCCATAACCTCTGATAATTGAGAAGAGACATGATTGTTCACACCAGACAGCAACATTCAATGCTTGAGATAAAGTAGTTTCAGTCACAAACGGGGAAAGATTAACTACTGGGTCACTTAGACTTCCAGTTGACACAACAGTGGAACTTGTAAAAAGAACCTCTGTGTGTATCGGTTCTAGACTGTGTGAAAGAAAAGAAGTCGTACACTCGGGCAGATGTGTACGAATTTCAATATCCATCAAATCCAAAGGATTATCGGATAGCATATGAGCTTGATCCTGGTGTTCAAATGAAACAGTCTCCTGTTGAGAGGAGACTGACTTCTTCAATGCTAACTCCATGTTGGGAGCTAACAGCATATATGGGTCTGTCCCGGCTTTCTGGGCTTTGGACATCCCTCACACTCTGCTGAGCCATATTTACAATATCAATTAATGCAGCTCCTCCCTCATCATGATCTGGACCACCATCATCATAATCATCATCATCATCCTCACCTTCCGCAGCTCCCTTATTAATGTTTGACAAGGTACGTTCAGAATCAGAGCTACTGTCATCTCCCTCACCACCCCTTACTTCAACCTCTGCTCCCTCAGACACTCTAAGGCTTCCCTAAACTTCAGCCCCTTGCTAAAGTTCATCCTGTCCTACAACTCCTTGGTTTAGAGAACCCGGTTCTTGGGTCTCTATGGGAGCGTGATCTATTCTATAAAGCCTCACATTTTCACTCTCCTGATCTGCATATTTTAACAAAGCTTCCGGAATAGGCATGATGTTGGCATTTGGAGAATCTGGTACTTCATGTAAGCTCATCATTACATAATCAGGACATCTTTGAGAGTTGGATCTTTTAGGTATGTTTTCATTTGCCCTGAGAATGCCTTTGATTAAGATTTGAATAAAACATTGCAAAGGAACAAATTTCCTTGATCTATTTGTTGTCTTAGCCAGCACAACTTCTTTGAGGTGTTCCCATATGCACTGTGCATAATCAGAGTGCTTGTTGAAAGCTATGCCGTGGAAGATCCTGAGACAGTGTATACTGCATCTGTCTATGCCTGTGTGTTTGGACGTCATGCACCGATTAATGATTCCGAATAGAGTGTATCATTCACCATTCAATCTGTTGCAATGAAACTTTGAACTTTTAGGAAGTGGTTTGAATATCCCAAACAGATTAGATCATGGACCAACTCCTCATCTGATACAAAATCCTCAAAGTTGGCTAATTCTGGAAAGTTTACTATATCTATTCTGCGGGGTAGAAATAGATTGTGCCTGAGTCTAGCTAGAGTGATTTTAGTTTTAAATTGATCGATGGTAACCTTGAAATGATGGTTACCATCTGCAGGAACAAACTTCATGGTATGCCAGAATTGTTGAAGATATACTTGAGGAATGGATGGTTTATATTGAAGAAGATATCCCAAAGGATGACCTTTAAGAATATCTACAATGATTGGGTAGCTAACTTTGATGACTTTGTTTTCAAGATGATGGTTATTATCTCTGAAAGGTAAGCAGTATCTGGGTTTGACTAACTGGTTATCAGGAATAAGGGTAGAAGGTGAAGGTCTAGTGACAGATGCAGAACGAACTAGTTTGGATACAAGAGTGTGGTTAGATGAAGAATGGGAGTCAGAGGAGTTTGAAGGTTGGGATTGAGCTTGAGAAGCCATTTGTAACCTGTGTAAAATAATAAGTATGTTAGATTCAACAGATAAACAAATTAAATCCTGCAAAAAAGAAAAATAAAACATTTTGCCAGAAATTATAAAATATGTGGTTTTCTGTTTAAAGCATCGGGATTCCAAACAATAATGTGAAAATATTATTGATAGGATTCCAAAGTCAATCTTTCAGAGACCAATATTAGAAAAACCCATATTTAAACAATTTCTTGAAAAATGTAACATTTTTCTTATAAATGTAAAATCCCAACACTTAGAAATTTTTCCAAAAAAAATGAGTATAAATCTCGAATGACTCTTAAAACTCCTCGAATGACTCTTAATCAAACTCGAATGATGTGGAATGATTCTCGAATGAGACTATGTACAAACTCGAATGGCCTAGATGATTTCTCGAATATATCTAAGTACAAACTCGAATGGAGTATAAAGTTTCTCGAATAACACACAACTCAACTCGAATGAATGTGAGTCCTTTCTCGAATGAAGAACTTATCGAGAATTAATTTGAAAAATTTTCCAAGTCCTGAACTCAAAGCAACTCGAACATCAAATGAAGTTCCTCGAACTAAAGATAAACCTAACTTGAATGATATATGAACGAACTCGAATGATATATTAATCCTAAGACAGGAATGAGTTCAACTCGAATATGTCGTGAAAGAACTTGATTAAAATATGATTCCAACTCGATTAACACTTGAAGTTTCTCGAATTACTTAGTAATCAACTCGATTTAAACAACACATTTCTCGGGTGATGTGTCATTCAACTCGAATGAAACTAAATATGTTCTCGATTATAGTTTTATTCGAGAAAATGTGCTTGAAAATATTTTGAAGTCCCATACACTGATTTTCAGAAATTTTGATTCCAGGGACTGTTTTACTGATTAAAAATAAGAACCCTACTCGAAAATCGATTTCAAATAAGTTTTGTTTACTGAACTTTGTTCAGAAACAACAACATCCTTGTTAAAAATCCGAATTTCAGTGAAACAAGAACTCGAAAACATTTGAACACAAAATTCAATTTTCAGTTAGTGTAGTTGAAATTGAACTTTGAAACTAGAGATTCAAGTTCATATTGATAAACCACAAACAACCACACTATTAATTTCAAAATTTCACTACGAAAATTCAAAAACCCATGAATAGACAAAACTGATATACGAACCGATAAGAATAATACTAGGCTGAAAAATAAAACCAATATACACAAAAAAATACATGAAACTAGGAAAGATACTTAAAATTAATGACTGAAAGTATGAAAAGGCTGAAATCTTTTTTGAATTATTGATCTTTCTTGAGGTTTCTTCGTGAGGAAGAAAAGATATTTAGAGAGAGTGAACAGTGTTAGTGGATTCGAAAAGTTTGAAATGAAGTTTGAATATCAACTTTATAGTTGAAATTTTCAAAAATCAAAAAAATATCCGGCCCACTTGCGTGTAGTATGTACCCGTCCCACTTTCTTTTATTTTGTGAATTTATTTCAAGCCCATTTCATACAAAACAAATTTACTTTCAGAAAAAATTTAAAACCTAAAAAATTTTTTAAACAAAATTAACATAAAAAAATTTTTATAACACAAAAAAAATGTAACTACTTTCAAAAATAAAAAAATTTAACTAATACTAAAAAAAATGGAAATTAAAAAAAAATCACAAAACACACAAAAAAAAAATATATCTAAAATTTTTTTTAAAAACATATAATGCTCCCCCTTGATGTTTGCAATTCAGCTTCCCCTCAGATGTATGTATTATTTTTCATGTCTGCTCCCCCTACACAACACCAAATAAAATTTATCAGATTTTCTCAAAGTCAGATAAAATCATTTTTCTGCTCCCCCTGCACATGACAATCCAGATCAGTTAAATTCTGAAAAATTTAAACTTTAAAAATTCATGAATTTAACATCAAATTAAGATCAAATAAAAAATGTAAATTTAAAATTATAAATTGTAACTACTGAATTTTTAAATCTAATGATTCAACATACCCAACTTGTATACCAAAAAATTAAACCGTTTCTCATCTAATGCTTTGGTTAAAAAGTCAGCTAATTGATATTGAGTAGGAACAAAATATAATCCTATATTACCATTTTCAACATGATCCTTAATAAAGTGATACCGAATGTCGATGTGTTTGGTTTTTGTGTGTTGCACTGGATTAGATGCTATAGCAATTGCGCTCTGAGAATCATAATATATCGGAATCTTCTGTGGTGTAAACCCGTAGTCTCGCAGTTGGCGCTTCATCCACAACACTTGAGAACAGCATGATGATACAGCAACATATTCTGCTTCAGCTGTAGACAAAGAAACATAGTGTTGTTTCTTGGATGACCAGCAGACGGGTTTGTCACCTAAGAATTGAACTGCACCTGATGTACTTTTTCTGTCCATCTTATCACCTGCGTGATCAGCATCAGAAAAAGCAGTTAAATTGAATGAAGATTCTCGAGGATACCACAAACCAAGATTTGGTGTTCCCTTCAGATATCTTAAGATCCTTTTAGCAGCAACTAAATGTGATTCTTTTGGATTTGCCTGATATCTAGCACAAACACATGTAGCAAACATAATATCAGGTCTACTTGTAGTTAAATACATTAATGACCCAATTATTCCTCGATAATGAGGTACATCTACAGGTTTCCCTGAAATGTCCTCATCAAGTTTGGATTTTGAATCCGGAGCCATTGGAGTTTTCATAGGAGTACTGTTGACCATGTTAAATTTCTTTACATGTCTTGAATATATTTGGACTGATTGATAAATATACCATCAGTCAGTTGTTTAACTTGTAAACCTAAGAAAAAATTTATTTCTCCCATCATGCTCATTTCGAATTTCTGGGACATTAAGAAAGCGAATTTCTTGCAAAATTCAAGATTTGTAGACCCAAATATTATATCGTCTACATATATTTGAATTACTATAATATCTAGCCCCTGACGTTTTATAAACAGGGTAGTATCCACCGCACCTTTGTTAAATCCACATTTCAACAAGTATGTTGAAAGTGCATCATACCAAGCACGCGGTGCCTGTTTAAGGTCATACAGGGATTCATCTAAAATATATACATGATCAGGCTTCGAAGGATCAGTAAACCCTTCGGGCTGATATGTATATACTTCATCAGTTAGTTCCCCGTTTAAAAACGCAGTTTTTACATCCATTTGGTAAACTGTGAAGTTTTTATGAGCAGCAAATGCTAGAAACATCCTAATTGCTTCTATTCTTGCAACTGGAGCGAATGTCTCATCATAATCGATCCCTTCTTGTTGACTGTATCCTTTGGCAACGAGGCGAGCTTTGTTACGAATGATGACACCATGTTCATCCTTCTTATTCTTGAAAATCCACTTCGTGCCAATGATTGATTTATCTTTAGGTCGCTCTACCAATCTCCAGACTTTCAACCTTTCGAACGGATTCAGTTCTTCTTGCATTGCCACAATCCAATCAGCATCCAGAAGAGCTTCTTTCACATTCTTTGGCTCAATTTTGATGAGAAAGTTGGAAAACAAGCACTAGTTTATTGTTGCTCTTCTGGTTTGGACTGATGCAGAAGGATCACCAATGATATTTTCAGTTGGGTGATTTCTTGTCCACTTAAAGGTATGTGGATACGGTTGAATGTGGTCTTGATTGGGATTTAAGTCTAAGTAGGGAAGTCGGGAGTTAGCTTCGGATGTAGATGGTATATTATCTGAGTTAGGGGTTTCTAATTGTTCAAATCGTAAGGGGGTTTCAAAAGATTCTGGAGGTTGAATTGGTTGTACACTATCAGTAGGTAAGTGCACATCTGTTGTTAAAGCTTCTCCAGTTCCTTCTGAAATTGGTTGATGAGAATGATCCGAGACTACGACGGGATCTTCAGTAATCCTATCAGGCACCAAATTTAAAAGATTAGTTTTCGGCTTTTCAAAGTAGTCTTCATAGAAATTCTCAAACAGTTTATTTAAATCCAAATTATCTGCACTCTGTTCAGTTGACTTCATAGAAGTCGACGTGTTATGGTTGGGTCCTGAACTGGTATGTTCAGAAGCCATTACCACGCCTTCATCAAATTTTACATTCACGCTATCATTGACTGTCTTGGTCCGCTTGTTGTAGACCCGGAAGGCTATCAACTCCTTCGAATACCCAATGAAGATACCTTCATCATCTTTTTGATTAAATTTTCCCAGATTGTCTTTGTCATTTAATATGAAGCATCTGCAACCAAAGACATGGAAAAATTTAACATTAGGTACCCGTTTGTTTATTAATTCGTACGGAGTCCTTCCGAATCTTTTATTGATTGTTGATCGGTTCTGCGTGAAACAAGCTGTAGAAATGGCTTCAGCCCATAAGAATAACGAAAGATTGGAATATGCCAGCATCATTCTTGCAGATTCCACCAGTGTCCGATTTCTTCGTTCAACGCCACCATTCTGTTGTGGAGTACGAGCGGCTGAGAATTTATGTGTTATTCCCACAAAATTCAGAAATGATTCGAGAGATTTATTCTTGAATTCTGTCCCGTTATCTGATCTGATGGTCTGAACTGAAAGTTGCAACTTTATTTGAATTCTTCGGATGAAGTCTATTATAATTTCGGTAGCATCAGATTTGGAACGCAGGAAGAAAACCCATGTGTATCTGGAGTAGTCATCGACTTTTACCAACACATATCGTTTCTTGTTTATACTTTGTACTCTCATTGGTCCACACAGATCCATATGTAGCAATTCCAGTGCTCTCGTTGATGAGTGTTCTGTTTTGGACTTATGTGAAGCTCTAGTCATCTTTCCTTTTTCACAAGCGGCGCACAACTGATCCTTTTGAAATTTGAGAGTTGGTAGCCCTTTAACTAACCCACCTTTTGCTAGGTTGGTTAATTCGTTAAAATTCAAACGTGAAAGACGACGATGCCATAGCCAAGATGTTTTAGATGTTGCTTTTGACATTAAGCAGACATCCTTTTTCAGATTGATTGAGGCTAGGTCAGTTGAGTACAAATTGGTTTTCCGGTTCCTTGCAAGGATTTCTTTTCCTTCTCCAGATCTTATGCTGCACCGATTAGCTTTGAAGTTGACCTCTATTCCTTTATCGTAGAGTTGTCCAATGCTGATCAGGCAACAACGGTTCTGCCTGACCCTACTTAAGCATGCATATTATGTCAGTGAAGACTTGGTGGGGTTCATTCTGTTCGTACACATCTGATCCTTCTTTCTCAACCTTCAACTTCTTCCGATCCTCTTTAACTGAATTATAATCTTATAGTACGCAAGAATCTCATAACCTTTGATCGGACAGAATTGATCATTCTTAAATCTGACCGTCCAACAGAACTTTTCTACAAAGTTAGTGAGTGTTTCTCTCTGTCCGGTCATGTGCTTTGAGCATCCGGAGTCAAGGTACCATACATGATTTACCTATAAGACGAAATAAAACATTAGGTGCCCACTTGAGTTGGGTACTTTTGATTTTGGTAAATCATGCAGTTGAATATGCTTTTTCTCATCAGATATGTCTTTTATTTTAGGCACCCACTTTTTAACAGTTCTTTTTGGTATCCACTTTTATACAGTTTGATGTGGAACTGTTTTTGAAAATTGGTGCTTTCGAACCTTTTTCTGTTTGAAAGATGGGTCCTTTTTCTTTGGTTGCCATACAAGCTTATCAGATTTTGCATGCATTGATTTACACGAAACAGAATTGAAAGTAATTAAAGCAGTCCGAGAGTATTTAATACAAGATTTATCAGTAAATTTATTATTACAGACAGATATTTCAAATTGTCTAATTCTATCTGTAACAACATTTTCCTTCACTCTCTACTCTTGTTTTATACTCTTGTTTTTCTTTTCTTTTTTGCTTCTTTCTCCATTCTTGCTTCCGAGAACTTTTCACAATATAATCTGACATAGAAGAAACACGAGAATTAGTGATTTTAGAAACTTGTTTCTTCTGTAAAGGTCTCTTACCTTTTGAATTTTGGACATTGAGTGCAATAGAGTCCTTTGTGGAAGATGATTCACCTTTTTAATAGGTAGGAGTCACAAAAGTAACTTTTGTTTTCCCCTTTTTCGATTGTAAACTTGGTGAATTTTCAGATAATTCCTTTGAATCTATAGATATTCTTTGCAGAATTCTAACAGGTTCTTTAAGGTCATCAGGTTGTTTGTTATGTAAAGGTTTTACAAACTCATCTATTTTAACAAACATATCTTCCAATGAGTTAAAATCAGAGTTCATATACAGATCAAATTCCTTTTCTGAGTTAATAGAATCAAGTGGAATTGAAGATGATTGATATAATCTTATTTTGTTCTCAGGATGTTTTTGTAACTTTTGTTCCAGAATTTTAAGTTCAGACTTAAGAGTTTGATTTTCTGTCTCATAATTTTTGATTTTGAATTCGAGATCAGAATTTATCTTTTCAAGAATTGAAACTGGTAATATAACTTTTGAGATTTAGTAGCAGATTCAGATAAATCCTTTTCAGAATATGTCTGAATATACTCCTCTTTAATGCAAGTATTGTTATTTGATTCATTTATTCTGTTATAATCAACATAATTTTGCATTTTATCAGATCTTAGTCTTTTTGAATCTTCACTTGATTCTATCTCTTCTAATTCTTTCATAAAAGTCATTTTTAATCCTAGATTCATATATCTGACATCATATAAAGTAGGTGAATTTGAATTAGCCTTTGTCAGATATTTAGGATTATTCGAACCAATACCTGATTTAGAATTATAAAATTCGGTATATTTTGGTTGATTTAAATAGATTGTTTGATCTGTTTGACCTCTTTAAATAAACTCATCTTCCAATGTCTTTATTTTCTCATAAAGTTTTGTTCTTTCTTCAAAAATGGCATGCTATTTTACAGAATAATTTGAAGCCTCTAATTCTGCCGAATTCAGTTTTTCTTTTAAGTCAGATATATTGTTATTTAGTTCTTGGATTTTGCATTGAAGTTCATTTGTTTTATTTTGCAAATCTGAAACTGTTCGTAAGGCTAATGCTTTATCTTTGGAAAAGTCCAATACTAACGCATGTTCGTGATTTAGCTTGTTCTCCAAGGAATGAGCATTCTTCTTTTCAACTTTTAAGGATTTTTCAAATTTCTTTAGCATAAAAGCCATTTGTGTTAATGTTTTCTTCAAGCAAACATGAATCATTATTTTAAGATTCAGAGTTAGAATTTACCTCCGGTGTTTCTGAACTATCTGATTTCTCTGAATCTGATTCATCAGTCTCTTTGTCTTTGCTGCAGCCAGCATTCCCTGTTGCCATCATCGCAAATTCTTCAGTCACTTCCTCATCGGACTCTTCCTTGTCCTCATTCTCTTCATCCATTAACCCAACCCATACCTCATCTTCTGCTACCATTGCTGACTCACTCAGTTCTGATTCATTGAACACTTCTGATTTCAAGCAGATATGTGCATCTTCATCCAAGATGTCTTCATCCTCTGATAGTTGTAGCCAATGATCATCCTCAGCCATTAGGGCTTTGCCAGCTTCCTTTTCTTTGGCTAGAAGTGCCTTTCTTGTGTAGTATTCAGAGTTTTTGACTACTGGCATTCTGCACTCTCGGGCAAAGTGTCCTGGCTTGCCACAATTGTAGCATTTTTGCTCTGTATCTTTCTTGGCTGATTTATCAGATTTGTCATATTTTTCGGCTTTCCTTCCACTGCTTTCACCAGACTTTTCGTACTTCTCTTTCTTGTCAAACTTCCTTGAGCCAGTCTTGTATCTCATTTTGTTATTGGTTGGCTTTCGATAGAATTTCTTCTGAAATGCCTTAATGAGTAAGGCCATTTGCTTTTTCATTTCTTCTATCTCTGAATCTGCGGATGAATCTGATGAGTCTGATTCAGAAGAACTACTGCTTATGAACTGCCCGTTTTTCCTTCTACAGCTTATACTTGTATTTCTTATCAGCCAATAAAGCTAAAGGGTCAACGGTCTCTTTTTCGGCTTTCTTCTTTCCAAACATTTTCCTTAAAACAACCTCTTGATAGTTGTTAAGGTTCTCAAAAATCATATGGAAATCCATCTCCTCAATGTCTTTCGTCTGTTGGATGATCATTGCATACTTTTCCCATTCTGGGTTAAGTACGTTCAGAAATTTGACGTTTATGTCTAGATTGGACTTCGTAATACCGTTCCTTTTCATCTCACTCACCAAACTGACAAACCGCAAGTAAGTGTTCTCTAGTACCCCCTCTCTTGCTCTAAAATTCTCAAATGTCATCAGACTGTTCCTTGCTCTATTGGTAGCTGCCCTGTCGGATCCCCTCATCAGCTTACACACCTCATCCCAGATGGATTTGGTTGTCTTCGTGTTTGTTAGGCAGGTGTAGATGTCATTGGGAATTGAAATCAGTAACAACTTCCTTGCTGTTTTGTCTCACAATTTTCTTTGTTTCTGTGCCTCTGTCAAGTTTGTTACCTCAACAGTTCTTTCGGGAATCGGAGGGTTTCCGGTGGGTACAGCAGGAATCGTCTCTAAGAACACTGCTGGTCCGTCAGTCAATGACTTTAACATTTCTTCGAAGAGATCGTGGAAACTGATGAATTCCAGAAATCTTTCCCGCCATTGTACGTATTCTCCACGGTAGAGAATTGGAGGTTTTTTCTCCGATCCCATTGCAAGCGCGTCTTTTGACATGATGATTGACAGATAGGAATCTTCCAAGATCGAATGATATTTTGATTGAAATTGAAAAAGTTGATCAACTATTGAATATTGATCAAACTTGAAAGAATATGAATTGAAACTCGAATGAATAAGATGATCAACTCGAATGAGGAATTGATCAACTCGATCAATGAATATGTAAAACTCGAACAAATGTATACTCAACTCGAATCTATAAGAAAATCAACTTGTTAGAAGAATTATGCAACTCGAATTAAGTAATGACACAACTCTAATTATGTATGATGCAACTCGAATCAAGTACCAATCAACTCGATTAAAACTATTGTCAACTCGATGAAAACTATGTTCAACTCGATTAAACCTATTGTCGACTCGATGAAAACCATGTTCAACTCGATTAAACCTATTGTTGACTCGATGAAAACTATGTTCAACTCGATTAAAACTATTGTCAACTCTATTAATTCCTTCGAAAATTTCCACTTGAATTCAACAACTCGATTTAAGATTGAAAACAACTCGAATGTACCTTCTTGTTAACTCGAATCAAGTTCAAATCAACTGAATTCAATTGAGGTCAACTCGAATTCAATTGAGTTCAACTCGAACAGAACTCAAGTCAACTCGAATAGAATGCAAGTCCAACGCGATTGAAATGCAAGTCCAACTCGATTGGAATTCAAGTCCAACTCGATTGAAATGCAAGTTCAACTCGAGTAACACTAGAACACAGTTTTGTTCGAGTTTCTTAGTTTTTCAACACTTTCAAGTCCGGATTTCAAATTATTTTGTAAAAATGAGTTATTTTAGTCCAAATTGATATCGAAGGTAGGTATTTTGATTTCAAACACCTTTTCTGAAAGAATTTTGTCTAAAAACAGATCTAAGTATGTATTTTTCAATGAAACAGTGAAGAACACTTGGTTTTTCAACATTTCTGAAAAACCAACAGATCTTTTTCTGTGTTTGGCAAATCAAAACAAAATTATGATCAAATCAATCGTTTGCCTAAGCCCTTCCTTCGATCCAATTTTCAAAACCAACAATCAACAGGATTAAAACCCTTGTTGATTTTTCTGTTTTTCGAAAAAAAAATGTCAAGAACAACAATTTGAAATATCAGATTTCAATCAAAAAACACCTTAAAGCTCTGATACCAATTGTGAATCCTACTTATCAATCAACAATTAATTCATACAAGAAAGAATAAGATGAAGAACAACTAACCGAATGATTTGATTAATCACAAAATGAATTACAGAGATGAAATGTTGAACACGTACTGTAGCCCTAGATATACTCTCTGAATTCCGTGCAATGATATTCTAAATGCCAGATCTATCAAATATTACAAAGTCAAACTTGCTATTTGTAATATTTACAACTTTAAGCTAATTACAATTTGAACCCTAGACTTTGATTTTCATCAACAAAAATAAGTTCTAACAAAGTTTGAGTTACGGAATCCTGACAGCAGTTCATTTCCCGAATCAGTTCTGACACTACATTTTGTAGCTTTGAATTTCACCTCGAGACCCTTATCACAGAACTGTCATATGCTAAAGAGATTGTGGCCCAATCTTGGTACATAGTTCACATGTTGGTTGATGAGATTTTCTAAAACTAAATCTCCATGACCAACGATCGGTAAATGATTGTCATTCCCAAATCTAACTGAGCCGCAATGTTCCTTGACGTAGTTAGATAATAACTCAACTCTACTGGTCATATGACGAGAGCATCCCGAATCCATTACCCATGTTGCATTTACCTGTCATTGAAATCAGATAAGTAACATTATAAAACTCCTTTCATCACTAACCGTGTTCTGAACTGGCGTGTCCAGAAAACTTGTACGGTTAAAAGCAGATCCTGAACTGAGTGCACAAGAACCATTCTGCATAAGATAAATCAAACACTATGGGAACCCATTGAAGAATGGTTTTTTTCAGGTTAGCACAAGATGGAATTCCAGATATATGTAACAGAATATTTGTAGGAACCCATTTTTTATTAGTATCAGAGTTGGATGCATGAATCTTTTGGACCCATTTGAATATTGGACTTTTGGATTTTGATTCAACTTTGGGTTGCTTGGAACCCTCAGATTATGTCTGCTTGACATGCCTTTTCTCTGTCCAGACTTTGATGCATTTGATTCCCTTTGATTTGTCATGACATTTTTCAAGTTTTGAATTTTTCTTTTTAGGAACAGAAGAACATGAAGTAGATAAACATGAACCAACAAGTTTTTTCATTACATAAAAAGGTTTTGAAAGTCGGTTTACATTCATGTTTTTTCCTACTACATTTAATCTACTATTTGAGTGAGTGAGTGAGTTTCACGAAATACTTGTGATTCTTTGTAGGAGAATGTTTAGTATCCTTTGAAACTTTGGTGTTAAGATTTGTTGAGCACTCACCTTTGAGAGTTCTCGGAGGAACTTCTAATATTTCTTTGCCTTTTTCAACATTTGGTACAACGGTGTTTTTGGAAATTTTAACTGACACTGCCAAAACCTTTGCTTTTGATTCATTGGAGAGAGTGGAGAGTTTGGTTTGTTTCAGTTGTGAGATTTCATTTTCCAAATCCTTGATGATAGTTAGGTATGAAGCTAGGTCATCATCATTGGATTTGAGTAGTGTTTTAAAATTTTGTTCTTTGATTAAGAACAATTTTCTCTCTTTTTCAGAAATGATTCTCTGATTATTTGCCAATTCTACCGAAGGTTGGGTGTTAAAGGAGGAAATTTGAATTTGTAAGTCTGAGTGAAAACCTTGATACATGGTATCCAGAACTGTTTGTTCAAAACCTATGCAAATAAAATTCTCCTCACCTTTCAAAATTTCTTTTTCAAGATGTGTGATTTGATTTTGAAGAATAAAGGTGGGAATGTAAGAATGAGATGTTGATGCAACAGGTTTAGCATCCATTTCCGACTTTGAGTAACTATGTATGTAGTCGTCCGATAGAGTGCGTTCTCTAGTGGAATAACTATCATTTAATCGCTCATAGCCAAAAGATGTATGCTTGTTTTCACAAAGCTTTCGTTTTGAATCTTCCTCATTTAAGGCATCTTCCGTTGAACGATGAAAAACTGCCTTAAAACCATGACCCATGTAATTATGATCATACAAGGTAGGTAAAATGTTTAATGCCTTGTTAAGAATTTTGGGACTTTCATACCCAATACCTTCCTTAGAAAGGTAGAAACGAGTCTCTTTTGGTTTGTCCATGTGGATGGTCTGGTCTGTTTGACCACGTTTCAGAAATTCATCCTCAAGAGTTTTTATTTTTGCATACAACTCCACTCTTTCGTTGGAAATCATTTTGAACTTTTGTACATTCGAAGAGTTTTCACATGAGATGGATTCAAATTTGTTTGACACTTCAGAGAGCTGAGATTTCAATGAATTGTTCTCTACTTGAATTTTATTTGAAGTTTCAATTAAAGAATTATTCATATCATTAATCTTGACCATGTATATCTGAATATTTGATTTTCACTTTGTACTTTGAGCAACTGTTTATCAAAAGTATGAGACTTTTCCTTTTCAAGCAAAAAAATCTGTTCTAGAGAATGATATTATTCGATGAGAAGTTTGAAATCGTTGAATTCAAATTCCGAATGTACCTCACTACACTCGCCATCAGATGAGATGAAATCTTTGACAATAGTCATTAGACAGGATGAGGTGGACGTCTCTTCAACCTGTTCATCATCCGAAGCATATTATTCCTCACGTCCTTCACTTCTTTCAGCTCTGGAATCTACAAGCTGTTCTTAATTGAACCACCTGCATATCTGACCCTAGATCACCAGAGTTGAGACCGAAGATGTTAGCCACATAACATGGGACATAGTTAGCTCCGTCATTTTCATCATCAGTCTGATCATCCATCCAATAGTCATCCTCTGCTACTAGAGCTTGACCACCTTCTTTCCTTTCAATCATTGCTAGTTTACGACAATAGTAGTCAGCGTTTCGTTCAAAGGGTTTAACATATTCTCTGGCGAAATGATCCAGTTCACTGCACTTGTAACAGACAAGTCTTTTTCCAGATTTTACATTCTTTTCTTCAGGTCTGTTCCTTTTGTCTCCTCCAGCCAGCCTCTCAATTCTTTCCTCATCAGGGTTGCGATAGTCATCTCGATGATTTTTGCGCCTCTCATCCCTCTCTATTTTCCATTCGTCTTTGTGATCCCCTCGTGGTTCCTCACGACAATCAGTTCGTCTTGGTTCACAGGTATTGTTTCTCCCTTCTCTGAAACTGCGATCTGTTCTCTCTCCCTGCGCATACGCGGCCCCGTTTCATATCTCAAGTTGTTGTGGGTCTTTTTCTTAAAGAACCGCTGATTGAACTTATTGGATAGAAGAGCTAGTTGATCACGGAGGTCTATCATTTCAGAGTCTGAAGAATTGTCAGTTTCATGGCTTGACTGACCCATTTGAGGATCTTTGTAGGAGAAGGGGATGGCTGGAGATTTGCCTTTGTTATCAGTCATCAGGGCAAGGGAATCATTCACTGGTCTGGTCCCACTTGCAGATAACGAATCAACCTTGTTTCCTATAGCTAGATGATCATCAACATCGTCTTGAAATTCTTGCAGATTTTCAAATAAGAAATGGATATTGATATCATTCAAATCATGATTCCTGTTTACTATACGGCATGTTGAGTTCCATTCAGGTCGAAGTGAAGTAAGAAAACGGAGATTGATGTCGTCCTATGGGATGTTCACTTTGCATTTTTTCAATTCGTTTAAATGGAGCAGAAACGATTGTAAGTGCTTTCAAGAGTTTCTCCGTCTCGTGCCTTGAATTTAGAGAAAGCAGACTTGGTGTTCTCCCTTTTCATTTTGTCACCCTTTTCAGACCCTCGCATTTGGTGAGAAACTTCATCCCACATGGCCTTCTAGTCTCTTGGCTGTCAATACTGTTAAGAATGGTGTTGGGAAAGGCTTGTAGCAGATAATTTTCTAACTGGATGTCAGCTTTGGCCCTAAGTCATTCCTGTTCAGTCTGAGGACCTCGTGGTTCACGAAGTTCGGGAATTGGTGGATCATTGTCGGGTTTGGCAGGTACGATGGTGAAATATTCTGCAGGTCATTCTTCTAAAGATTTGAGCATCAATGAACCCAGATCATGCAGCGCTAAAAATCTTAGAAACCTTCTCTTCCATTGATCAGATTCTCCATGATACAGAACCGGTGGACAAATATCCGTTCCCAAAATTAGAGCCTCGTTTGCCATGATTGATTTTGAAAATAGATCTTAGAATTGGAAACTTGGAGATGATTGTTTTTTGAAAAAAAAGAAAAATAAAAAACTTGTAACCTTAAACAAACTGTGGAGATTTAAAAAGATTTTGAAAAACAGTGGGGTTACTGAAACCTTTGGGTAATACCGAAACCTTGGGGGTTTTGGTATAGTACCGAAACTTTCAAGAAGTACCGAAACTATTGAGGTTTCGGTATATGCACTGAAACTATTTGATGACCGAAACTGAGAGGGTTTACTGAAACTATTTCTAATTAACGAAACCTTGAAACAATATATAACGAAACCTTTTTGTTGGGAAGACTACCGAAACCTCTTAAGGTTTTGGTATTTGTTGCTGAAACCTTTGTGGAAAAAGTATGAGTACCGAAACCTTTGACCACAAATTTTACTGAAACCTTGTACCTTTACCGAAACTTTTAAAAAGGGAAACCCTTTTTTGTAACTTTCAGTACTATTTTCCAGATCTGAAACTTTTTGCTAAATACAGAGATATACCTCAAAGTACTGAAACTTTTAAGGTTTCGGTATTTCAAGTATACCATGATTTTTCAAGTTTTTTCTCACAGTACAAGTTGTAAATCTCAGAAATGTTCAATACAAGTCTCAAGAAATTCAATTTCGGTGCAAATGAGTACCTTTAACACAATTTTTTTTTTTAATGATATATTTGGTCAAATTTGAGGCACAATACACATGAAATAAGAACATATGGTTTTAACAAAAATAATTCATTTACTCCATGAAAAAGATGTTGTTTTGCACAATAAACATATTCTTGATGATTACAAACAACATACAAATGATATTTAAGCAAAAGATTAGAGATTTAGACCTTTTTGAGAAGAAGTAAATGAAAAGCAGGTTACGTTTTCTAACACAGCTCCAAGTTGAAATCCAATTCCAAGCTCTGATACCAAATGAAATCTTGATTTCCCAGATGTTACACAACCATGGCATATAGAGTAACACTCAATCAGATTTATCAATGTAAATACTCTATAGGATGAAGAAGATGAAATGCTCTTTGAGAGAAAATATATCACTGGAAGTATTTCTTCTTTCAACAACAACAAACCCTCCATCTCATATGGTTTTTATAACCATAGAGAATTTGGGAATATTACATAAATGGTCCTTGAACTTAAAACATTACATAAACAAATACATAACTAGAAGTAAATTATTACAAACAAATGATATTAACTAGAAATTGAAATAAATATGTCTAACAACATTTTTTAAAATTATTTATTTCTATATTTCTATATATTTAATCGATGTAATTTTAAAATTACCGTAAAACATAATGTTTATATATATTTTATAAAAAAACAAATATTATGAAATATGATTTTATTAATATTGTGTTATGTAGACTTTTAAAATGTTTAATATTGTTTATATGATTTGTATTTATTTTTAATATATATTAATAAGTTTAGAAACAAAAACATATTGTTTATATATCCTTTATAATTAATAAAATGTTATGAAATATGATTTATTAATATTGTATCATGTTTACTTTTTAAATATTTAATATTATTTATATGATTTGGATTTATTTTTAATATACATATTAATAAGTTTATAAACAAATAATACATTTTTATTAATTAGAGACATAGATAAGTATATATAAAATATAATTTGGATGTAGATTTAAATCCGATCTATTTATTCATATTTATCTTTTATGTTTATTAACCTATATAGACATTAAATATAACTAGTTATATTTATCTTTTATTTTATTTTAGAGTAAATTACAGAAATGGTCGCTGTGGTTTGTCTAAAATTATGGAATTGCTCCCTCAACTTTAAAAATTACATACACGGTCCCTAAAAGTACTGTTTATTTGCAAAAATGGTCCATTGTCTATTAGTTTGTAGTTAATTTTTTCAAAAATACTTTTTTGCCCTTTCATATTTAGTCCTTCAAGTTTATAATTAGTTTTAGTTATTACTCCTAAGAAAATATAATTGGTTTATTATTTTATTTTGTACAATTAATATATTTACAAAAATGATCTATTTGTTTTTTTTAATTTATAAATGTTGTTCAAATATATAGTAATTTTAACTTTTTCGTTTATTTATGTATTTATTGATTCTTTGTTTTGTTTATTTTTAATATACAAATGAGTGGAGAAACACCCGCGCGTTGCTGTGGAAATTTAAACCATTTTACGAATAATTTAAAAAGCGAAGTTCAAAATGTAAAATGCTAAAGAATATCACAATAAAACTACAGTAAAATAAAATTACTTAACTGTCAAATATTCTAATAAAAAAACAAAACAGTTATATACAATATATAAAACAAAAATGGTCAGGTACAAAACAAACTGTCTGCTTAATTAAAGCGCGCGTTGCAGCGGGATCATAAATTATATTTTTATAAATATAGTATTTTAAAACAATCAAATAACATTAGTTACCAATCATGATTCTCACATGAGGATCACTAACTGCTTTCAATCTAAGTTTATAAAACGAAATAATGTGATTGATCGACCAACTAAATAAAAAATAAATGTCATTAAACCAATAGTTGAGACGACAACCAGTTCTATGTTGGAATGTAGAAAAAAAGAAGGGAGAATTTCATATACATCCCTCTAAAACTGCATAATATTATATATACCCAAACCAAAAAATGAATTTCATATATATCCTTCTAAAACTTCTTAATATCATATTTACCCAATTTAAAACTTTAATATCATATAGACCCTTTCAAACTTTTAAATATATCAAATATATCCAAATTAATTATTTATTCTTTTTTATTACTTTAAAACTCATAATAAATATTCATTAATAAAGAAATTACCAATCTACCCTTTTTATTTCTTAAACTTCATAATATCATATTTATCCAATTGAAAACTTTAATATCATATATACATTTTTAAACTTTTAAATATATCAAATATATCCAAATTATTTATTTATGATCTTTTATTACTTTAAGATATCAAATATTTTATTTCTTGACGGAATTCAGCGATTCAAATTTCAATTTGTTCGTTAAGTCGAAGCCTACAAGAATTGAAGACTTAATAATTAACTTTTAAATCGCTTGATTTTACATGTCCAACAGCTAGTGGTGGTGATCTACTGCACCAACATGCTTGACATGAAATTCATTTCAAAAAGCTACAAAATGTTGCCCGTCGCCCGCAGACCATCGGTCACATGACTGCCTTGCCCGTATATAAATACTAACTCACCATCAACGACAAATTCTGTAAGGTCTACCACTACTAGATCTATCTAGACGTGGATCCGTGAACGAGTGCGGAATCCTCGTTAACGGTTAGACGGACAACTCTCAACTACGAAACACGGAGACTATTAGACGCTGAACGAACGACACACGAACGATCCTACGAACTAATTCTCTCCGAAACGGACCTAAAGCTGATGATAAACTCGAGATCGCCTTAAGCTCAATTCCTCACGAATTCTGCTAAAAGTCTGCTAATGACTCGAGTCTATCCCTAATTATAGACCCTGATTCGAGTCTCATGTGGGCCAAACTCGAATCTGGCCCAAGGCCCATTCGAGTCTGTCCACAGTGACATTCTCGAATCTGGGCACATTCGAATGTCTACCTTTGTGTAATTCGAATCTAGCCAAATCACTTAAACAGCTAAGTAATGAAACTTATGTTTTTACTTATGTTTGAGTTAATCTTTGATCTTTATGTTTGAACTTCTTGTAATACGTTACATCAAGTTCAAACACACAATCAATAACAGTCAAACACATATAAACATATATATCACACACTTGCTCAAATCACAATGCAGTATCACTTAGACTGCTATCGTCACACAGGATGTACCAACAGACTCCCCCTTGACGATAGCTTCTAATAATTCACACATTTGACTTAAGAACTTTGTTTATTTATTGATTCAAAATACTACCAGCATACAAACCTTTCTCGACACATACCTTGACTACATTTTCATACTTACTTGCTTCACCATCCGTATGTGAGTCACTGGAAATCTTACAAGCATAAAAAATCTGAAGATCTTCTTTAGAGAGGTTTACCAGGTGAAGCGGGTCGTAGACTCTAAGAATGACTTTTTCTTCAAAATCTTCCATAACTGCTTCCCCGGTCTCAGTGTCAGCGTACCACCAATGTAGATTCTGCAAAACATTCCGTGGCATCCGCTTGAGAGGCACTTTCCTCAGACATCTAGCTGGTTTATAATGAATCCTCATCCACGGTCGTCCAGTTAGAGGATCGATACGTGACGGATCCTCTACTCTTCTCCCGACCCTTGGATTCAAACGCTAGAATTTCCTTGATCTCCCCTCCTTTCTTATGATTCTTTCAATTACGCTCGCATAGGGATCATTGCCAATGTTTATCAAATCTTTCCATGCTAGAGCAGTGATTTCGATCTTTGGCAGGGAGTTGAACGCTTTTAAAGTTCGCCTCATGTACTGAAGCCCGTCTTTCCTTTTAATTACAAATAGCTGCAGATCTCTATCAAAGAACCAGCTTAATATTCGCTCAGACAGCTTCCCAGTACCCGGCACTCTCATTGTCCTTTTAATCACTAACTCCTTCTCTTCATCCCTGAACCATAGCTTTCTTTTTTCTTCATTTGTTAGCTCTCTCGCAGTTTCTACTGTTGATGGCTGAGGATTTAACGCAGCATTTACTATATCTACATTGACAATATTATTTCCATCAATCATGTAAGTATCCGTGATAGGATTCTGCTGCACAACTATCTCGTCAGCTTCATCATCCTCATTAGCGACTACCTCATCATCTGAACGCCAGTCCACTATCTCTTCTGGCACAAACTCGCCTTCTTCCAGCTCTTCATCTTCATTATCAAAACCTATATCCATAGGATCATCATCGAGATCCATAAGAGCGTCTATCATTTCACTGATCTCAAACTCTATAGGCTGTTTTGATGAACTAGCTTCTCCCATTTCCTCTTCAACTTGACTAGGCTCCCCCTGAACTTGTGTAGCTTGAGCTGCAGAAAAATCTACAGGCTCATTCTCATCATGTGCATCGGGATCATTGCCTTCGTCATCATCATCTCTTCGCTGCACCTCCTGATCCCTACAACTTGTCTCCCCCTGAGCTTTAAGATTTTTCATGAGCTGCTCAAGGAGGGACCGCATTGATCGGATCTCAGCTGATTGATCTGCAACAAAGGCCTTTAATTCTGTGTTCTCTTCTCTTACATTTTCCACAATCTTCCTCAATTCGGCATTGTCCTTATCAAGATTTGCATTATGCGCCTGGAGCTCGCCGACAGCCTTTGTTAGGGTTAAGATTTGAACATGCTGGAAGTCAACACGTCCCTTGAGTTGCATGAACCTCTGATTTTCAGCGTAGGTGGTCGAAGTAGATGGAATGGATTGTATGGGTGTTGGGCGAATTGGGGATGGAATATATGGCTCATGTTGTTGAGGTGGTGGTGATGGTGGAGCGGTGGCTTGTGGTTCTTGAGATTGAGATTGAGACTGTTGGGCTTCAGATGCTGATGTTGACCCTTGCATGAACCTGTGACGCTTGGCCCTTTGCCTAGTCACCAAGGGAGCAACTTCCTCCTCTTCGAAATCTGAATCGTCAGATTCCTCTTCTCCTTGATCCTGCTTCATTCACTATCAACCTAGATCCATAGGTTCCGATTTGAATATTGGGATCTGTAGCCACTGATTCAGGCGCTTCAACTTCCAGCTCCTCTTCCGACTCTGATTCAGATGATGTCAAACCTTTATCAGCCCTCTCTGGCTCATATTCTTCCACATCTCTAAATACGTCTTCTTCTCCTTCTGGTGGACTGAGCAATTCACCAACTAAAGCTGCAGCCACATCTTCGTTTGCATGAGGCCCTGCCTCCCAAATTTCATTAAGCGTCTGGCATAGCTGTTCAGCTTCTCTCGGAACATTTGAGGGCCCAGCTTCTTGAACATTTGAGGGCCCGGCTTCTGTAACTTCTGGTTGCTGGCTTGTCGAAGGCCTAGTTGCCGGAATTTGACTCGCTGCAGGTCTTTGACGGCGTCTTTGAGCGCGCGGCTGCTGTTGTTGTTGACGTTGTTGTGGTTGTTGTTGCGGTTGAAACTCAACAACCCCTGCCCAGTTGGCATCTTCCGGGGCTTGAAACTCCCTATCCACAATTGCTCCGAATAGTGGACGCGCAACAGGAACAGCCAATCTTCCTCGGTGTGAGGAACAATCAGCAAAGATCCTTTTGTCCATGATGGGAACGCTCAGAAAATCATTCGACAGCGGCAAGTTTGGCAAGAAGTGCCTTATCAACATCATGATGAACCTTGGATAAAGCAAAAACTGTTGATTCTCGGGAGCAGATATCTGATGCACAAACTCCGAAAAGAACATCTTCGAAAAACTATATGGGCGATTATACACCATAGCGACGATCCCCGATTGAATTTTCGCGACAATATAGTCGAACCCTGCCTTTTTCGCAGCAAAGCACACCATAAATACATGCGCCAGAAACCTCCATTGTCCTATCAATCCACTTTTCATGTATGACACTTTTGTCACATCGAGGCTGTACCCCATTCTTTGAAAGGCCGCTTGCCTTATACTCAACGGAATATCTATAGGACCAGCTTCTTCGTCCTGAGTGCCCAACTGCAGCACCTGACGAAGCATATCAGCAGAAAACACCAGCGGCTGTCCTGCTATCCTTGTTCTCAGAACTGTTGGGGTGACGGAACAATCAACTTGCAAATGGTCATAAAACTGACGGATGTAGGGTAACTCAATCTGCACATTATGCCACAGTGCATATCCGATCCTTGATTCGACGAGAAAATCCAGCACTTGACGGAATCCCTGCGCCTCAGGGAGATTCAGATCTGGATGAAGCACCATATTGTGCTTAGGAACGAACGCTCGAATAGCCATTTCTGCACAGTAAACAAAACCATTAGATTCATTAAAAATCAATAAACTTGTTTAAATTCAAATCTGTTTTATTTTGAACTTGTTTAAGTACAAAATCCATCACAATTAAATTTCTACAAGTTTAATAAAATTTAAATTAACTAAAGTAAATAAATTACAGATTCGAAGGAAACAGAATCGAATGTAACAGATTCGAATAAGGCACTGTTCGAGTCTAATGACAGATTCGAAGTCCCTGGGCTTCTCGAGTCTAATGACAGATTCGAGAAAAGCCCTATGAACAGATTCGAATTGCCGACGGCCATTATTTCAACAAAAACCCAAGATTTTAACCATTTTGAACTTAGCAAATCACATACAGTAGTTCAACTAGGTTCTAATCAAGGATTTATGCTTTTATTTTAACTGTTTATCAGTCCAAAATTGGTAATTTTACAAAAACCCTATTTCGACTCTTAAACACTCAAAAGTCGATGATTTGGCCTGAAATTGTGTATAAAACTACATGAAACTTGTACAATCAAGTTGATTATACCTAGGTACAGTAGTAGAATCGAACACACAAGCTTTAAACTCGACAAAATGTCATTTAGGAGAAATACGATAGATTCGACAATAGATTCGAAATCGCCACAGTAGGTTCGAGTGTACAGATTCGAAAACAGTAAGTCTTAAATGACTTCACTGTTGCCCTATATATACCACCAACTCTCGATTCTAAGGATAGACTCGAATCTACTAACAGATTCGAAGTCTTACCACTTCGAGTCTGTCCTAGATTCGAAACCACCAAACACTTAGAAAAATTTTCGAAAATTTTGAAATAACTTCAACTTTTCCAACCTTTTTCTACGGTATCGTGTAACAAGATAAACTATGCCTAATCTTTTACCCTAAGCCCAAGATATTTCACGCAATGTTTATTTTATCCAACTTTTGAATGCACCCTCAGTAACTTTTGACCTTTTTCCTAAGTAAAATTAAACTCAAATAAAGTAAAATAAACTAAGGTAAAAATAAAATAAAATAAAGTAGAAATAAAATTTTGACAAAAAATTTAATCTAGACTTAAGCTATACTTAAAAAATTTACAAGCTAAGCTAAATACTAAACAAAATATTTTTGATGAGTATAGTCTAAGAAAGGTTCAATCAGATAGCGATGTCAGATACTTACTTTCAGTACTTAAACTTTCACACTTAGGAATTTTTATTCCTTTGATTATTTGTCGTGACACTCCTATTTAGCCGATTGTTGGTATTTTACCCCGTTAAACATTCTACATTTCGGAATATCTCTTGGCATTTTCATTTATCAGGAAATTATCTTACGTGACTCAGACATAGACATACTTTTATGATCAAGGCATACAAACAAAGATTCTAACTTGTTGGTATTTGCAAACTTTCTTTAAAAGACAAACGTCGGACACAGGTCTGTATTTTCATACAACAAAGTGTCTTAGTTCGACTTAAGGTTTATTTTTTAAAGTTAGCAGACAGCGGTGACAGGTCTGTACTGACGTACAACAAAGCGACATTTCTGCTAACCCGAATCTAAACAGAGACAATAGGTCTGTACTTACGTACAACAGAGTTGCATGTTTTCGACTCTCAGTTTTATATGATATTTCTATTCTTTCCATTTTCAGATGTATTTGATGTTGCCATACATCCCCAGAAAGTTTGCATACCTCATTTAGACTCAAAGTTTGTATGTCTGGTACATAAAAATTAAGACCGATTGGTCATACATCTAAGTTAGTGACACGCTTGACTCTTTCTAGAATATTTTATTAGCCTTGAGATTCCCTATATGTATTATGCCTACCAACACATCAAACTAAATAAAGTATAACACTTAGAATTTAGTTGCATTATGTGTGAAAGCCTAAACACTTAGAGTTTGTAACGACTGTGCTAATTTTCGTCACTTTGAACATATGTATCTAAGACTTAATTTTTTTTTTTTGATATTCTCTTTTTTTTTTTGTATTTTTGTAATTTTCTCTCTTTTTTCTTTTGTTTTTCATAAGAAAAGGCAGTAAAATAAGCTAACCTACTAACTTACTAAAAATAGAAACTTACTAAAAACAGAATCTTACCTAAATTAGCAGACTACTGTAAAGAAAGAAATACTACGTCTCTAAAAGAAAATAAACTAGTACTACTAAGGTCAATTTACTCTGGGTTGCGCATTCCTCAGTTGAATTAAATACTCAAACCGTGACTTATCAAACGCTTTGGTAAATAAATCTGCATTATTATCTTCTGTTGCCACTTTTACCAGTTTGATTAAGTTCTTTTCAGCACAATCACGAATAAAATGATGCCTTATGTCTATGTGCTTTGTTTTGTTGTGTTTAACTAGATTATTAGTTATAGCAATAGTAGATTGATTGTCTATCCTAATTGGAGTTTGATTGTAAGCCAAACCGTAATCCCGCAATTGTTGTTGTATCCACAGAACCTGTGAGCAACAACTACCAGCAGCAACATACTCGGCCTCGCACGTTGACACGGCTACCGATGTTTGTTTCTTGCATTGCCAGGACAACCAACCCCCTCTAGGAACTGACAACCTCCAGTCGTTGATTTGCGCGTCAAGCTGCATCCTCCCGTAGTCACGAACTGTGAACGCCCCAACCTCTAAAGATCTCCCTCCGCGCTGATACCAAAGTCCCAGCTTCGGTTTCGACTTGAGGTATCGTAGAATCCGCTTCACAGCTTTCATATGCATCTCCTTCGGATTCGCTTGAAACCTTGCACAAATACACACAGCAAACATAATATCAGGTCTTGAAGCAGTTAAATACATAAGTGACCCAATCATGGCCCGATATAAAGTCGGATCCACATCGGTATCACTTTCAGTACCCGGCCCGAGATTGTGATTCACTTGAATCGGCGTGCTGAAGTGGGCAGTCAACTTAGTTCCCTCCATCCCAAACCGTTCTAATATGTCATAGACATACTTAATCTGATGGATAAACATCCCTTCCTTCTTTTGGTCAACTTGTAACCCTAAAAAGAAATTTAACTCCCCCATGGCACTCATCTCGAACTTAGACTTCATCACCTTCTCGAAATCTTTGCACATCTGTTCGTCTGATGATCCAAAGATGATATCATCGACGTACACTTGTACCAAGATAAAGTGATCGCCCTTCCTCTTAACAAACAAGGTACTATCTATCCTACCCCTTTCAAAACCGTTCTCTAACAGATGGTTGGATAGAGTCTCATACCATGCCCTAGGTGCCTGATGTAATCCGTATAGAGCCTTATCTAAGCGATATACTCTATCAGGATATTTTAGATCTGTAAATCCGGGCGGTTGTTCTACATACACCAACTCCTTCACTTTCCCATACAGGAAAGCACTCTTAACGTCTAACTGATATACTTTAAAACCCTTGAAGGAGGCAAACGCTAGAAACAACCTAATGGCTTCCAGCCTTGCTACAGGTGCAAAAACCTCGTTGTAATCGATTCCCTCCTCTTGGTTGAAACCCTTTACAACTAACCTAGCCTTGTTGCGCGTGACTATACCTCGATCGTCTCTTTTGCACTTAAAAACCCATTTGGTTCCTATTGCTATTTCCCCTCGAGGTAACGGAACTAACTCCCACACTTGTAGTTTCCTAAATTGTGAAAGTTCTTCCTGCATCGCTTCAACCCAAGAGTTATCCTTAAGTGCCATTTGCACATTTTTAGGCTCTACTTGCGATATGAAACATGAATATAGACATGTGTGATATGCCTCGGAGTCGTTTATCATCGACAACAACACAGTGTTGTTATTTACACTACTCCGAGTCCTCACACCCTCGTTAGGATTTCCTATGATGCTTTCTATTGGATGGTTCTTGTTAATCCTAGAGGTCTCTATTTTATCAACTCTTAGATTATCTCCTAAGTTAGATCCTATTTCACCTAATGGGGGAACATGCTCAGCTTCTACATTTTCCTCCTCACGGACGTTTTCCTCAGAGTTGGAACTCGATGCTTGAGTCTGATTCTCAGTGTTAGGTGCCTCTTGATCAGCAACTTCTGGAGACCCATCTACAGTCGCAGTAGGCTCGGATGTAGATTCGAACGTGGTCCTTGGAAAGATTTGGCCATCGTCGTTCAGATGTAACGTCGCCATGTCCTTTTTGATTGTACCTGCATCATCATCCAAAGGAATGTTAAATGACTCAAATAACTTATCATAGTCAAATATCCATTCCGGACCAGTTTGGGGTTCATGTGTATAACTTGTGACTTCAATATTATACACAATCTCCACAGTACCATTTGTTTTGTTAAACACCCGTTTGTTTGGTGAGTTTGGCACATAACCTAGGTAGTATCCTTCGTCAGCCTTTTCACCAAACTTCGGTTGATGTTTTGTTCTTAAAATAGTGCATGGTACTCCAAACGGTTCGAATCCAGTTAAGTTAGGTGGCCGTTTATTCAAAATTTCATAGCATGTTTTGTTCAATGATTTGACTGTAAGGACTCGGTTTAAAATATGGCACGCGGTATTCACTACCTCCCCCCAAAACATGGTAGGAAGCTTTGAATCCGAAAGCATAGTCCTTGCAGCTTCAATCAAAGTTCTATTTTTACGTTCGGCCACCCCATTCTGTTGAGGTTCATATGGTGCACTGAATTGATGCACTATGCCCTTTGATAGGCAATATACACCAATTACAGAGTTTTTAAATTCAGTCCCATTATCACTACGAATATGTTTAACCCTTGTTCCGTATGAGTTCTCCACTTGGTCTAAGAACCCGATGAGCTTTGAAGCCGTCTCGTCCTTTGTACCTAAAAAGAAAACCCAAGAAAAACGTGAGTAATCGTCAGTGATAACTAAGCAAAACCAACTACCTCCTATACTCCTTTTGTTGATAGGGCCGAAAAGGTCCATATGCAACAGATCGAATGTTGAGGCGATTGAATTCTGCTTCTTTGACTTGTGTGTCTTTTTATGCTGTTTGCCCTTCATGCACGGTAGACACTTGTCCTCGAACTGAAAACTTTTCATGGGCACACCCTGCACCAGTCCATTCTTCGTTATGTAATTCATCTTCCTTAGGTGCAGGTGAGCCATGCGTCTGTGCCACAGTACTGCATCTGTCTCTGAAGCTTTGGATAATAGACAGATTGGCGTCATCGAACTCTCCGGCTTGTTCATATCCAGCATGTACAAGTCGTTCTTCCTTGGCGCCCGCATCAGTACCCATTCTTCAGGAATTTTGAATCCCGGCTTTAGCACTAACGCCTCAGTGACGTAAATAACACCGAGTTCTTCTTATCATAGATTTGAGATACACTAATGAGATTGTGAACCAGTTTATCAACGTGATAAACTTGGTCCAACTTGATTGTCCCATTAGTGACCACTCCGGTACCCGTGATATTTCCACCCTTGTTACCCGCGAATGATACGAATCCCCTATTACCTCCCTTGAAGTCTGTGAGTAGACTTCTTTCCCCCGTCATGTGCCTGGAGCAACCACCTTCGACGAACCACTTGTTGTTTGGACCTGTAGTTATCTCCTGCACACGAAAGAAAAGAGGTTAGTTATCACGGGGAACCCAAGCCATGACTGACTTGGTAATACCATTCTCGTCCACATACGTGAACTCTTTCAAGTACCCATCTCGCCTTTCAGGTGACTTGGGCCTTTGAACTGAATTCTGTTGTGGTGCCGAGTGATTTAAGTTCACTCTTTGCCTTGGTGTAGGCATTTGTTGTGGAGCTCTAGAATAGTTCCTATTATATGCCATTTCTGACTGTGATCCCTGAGCTCTTACTGGTGCATACTGTCTAACTGGAGTATGTGACCTAACTGGAGTGTGTGACCTGCTAGGTGTGGTGCTCCTATAGACTTGTTGTGGTGCTGACCTAGATTGATTATTGACACGATTCGGTGAATTTGTCCTAATCACTTCCTTTGGTCCAACCTTAACCGGTGGGTTTTTCACAACTTGTTTGGGTGCGGCCTGCACAGTCTTCTCGGTAGGATGAGAACTACTGCTGCTTGCCACACTGGTTGAGGGCTTAACAGGTGTTGGGTTCACTGTCTTAGGGGTAACATCGTTTTTCCTAAGTGGACAGTGAGAAGCAACATGCCCCTTCTCATGACATCTGAAGCAAGAAATCTTATCTATGGACTTTTTGTGTGATCCCTTAGATCTAGGTGTCTCACTAGTGTCTACTTCCTTTGGTACATCTATGGTGTCTGGCTCGTCGACCTGGTCAGCCCAAGAAATTTTCTGTTTTCCTGCAGGTGTTTCACTGGAGGAAGACACAAATTTCACTTTCTTGACCTTGACGGTTGAGTCAGCCACCTTAGGTGCATTTTCTACTATAGGCTCAGGTGTTGGTTCAGGTAGGTCCTCTAAGTCTACTGATTTGTCAGTGTTCTCCTGAGGCTGAGGCACATAATTAGCATTGAAAGGTGGAGGAATTTCGTGAAAACCTAGACCTACGGGCTTCTTAGACTGTCTTTGGGCATCTAAGACTTTCCCTAAATTTAGGCTCGAATTCCTAAACTTCTCCAACTTGCTATTTGCCTCTGCTACCTTAACCTTTGTCTCTGCTAGCTCTATATCCTTGTCCTTAAGACTTTTTGTCAAGGCCTCTACGTGCTCATACATTAGCTCTATCCTAACACACTGCTCACTGAGTTTGTCTTTTAGAACTACTACGTCTTGAGCATCAGCCTTAAGCTTTTCTTTTAGATCTTGCTTGATATCATTTAGGCTAGCGTTTTCAATTTTTAAGTTTTCATTTTGAGCAGCTATGGTCTTATGTGAGTCTAAGACTAGATTTAACCTATCGTTAGAACTAACACATAAAGCACATAATTCACGAAATAGAGAATAAGACAGACTAACCTTTGAGTTATCAGATTCCACGTTGGCCTTCTGAGCAGCAAACTACAGCACTGTCTGATCATTCGCCTTCTCTACCCACATCGGACTGCTGTCCCTTGTGGTCTGCTCGTCCCCATCACACCCCGTTTCGGTGACTTCAGCCATGAAGGCTCTAGCATTTGACTCAGGATGTGAACTCCAATCATACGTGCCATCTAGCTGTCTATCTGAAGTAACATTGGATAGAAGACCCGCTAGATTGGCCTGTCCAGATGATGAACTCGGAAGATATCGTTGTTGGGACTGATTTTGGTACTGTCCCTGATGCTGACTCTGTTCTTGGTATGTCTCTACCTTCGGTCTCTGACACTCCCTGGCGAAGTGTCCCAATCCCTGACAGTTGTAGCATTTGACTTTGGACTTATCAAATCCTATCCCCTTGTTATTCATCTGTAGATTCCTCCCAGTTCTCTTAATGAATCGCTTAACCCTCTGGGTCACCATGGCCAGTTGCCATTTAAGATCCATTTCCTCTAAGTCATCAGGGTCGACCTGATCGTAATCCTCGTCCCATAGAGCAGGATCGTTAATCTTCCCTTGAACACACTTTCCGTATGCGGCCACAAAAGAAGCAAGTAGATTCGAATGCTCTTCCGCAGACTTTGCGCTCATGGGCATTTTCGAATAACTCTGAGATGGTGAAGCCTGATGTACTTGGGGCTGCGGTTCTTCCGATCTTCCTAATCCTAAGAACGCGCGATTCAATGATTCTTCGGACTCTGCTGGTGATGATGTCTCTCCAGTGAAAAATGTTGTAGCAGTCTTCGGTTCTGCTGCCGCTGAAGATTTTGTTGTTTTTCCAAAATACATTGCTGGATTCTGGACTTGTTCGTAATCAGTCTCAGTCTTCAGGAGCTCGAAGTGATATGCCCTCAATGTTCCCACTATATCATCCAGAGATTGAGTGTAGTACTTGTCTTCATTCAGCTTGATCATTGCCACGTACATAGCCCATTTGGCTGGTAGGGCATCAAGAAGCTTGTTGTTCTTGTCAGTATCGGTAAACTCAATCCCGTGGCTCTCAAGTTCTGTCAATAGATGGTAAAACCGGGTGATGATGTCATCCAGTTGTTCATCCTTTAACGCCTTGAAGATGGCGAACTGTTGTTTTAACAGCTCTGTACGCTTTCTCCTAACTCTAGGATTTCCCTCACACCGTTTTTCTAGCGACTCCCAAAGTTCTTTTGATGTCCTCTGAGTCCTAAATGTGTGTAGAATATCCTGCGGTAACACCATTCGGATTAGAGAGAAAGCTTTGTTTTCGGCTTCAAATAGTTTCTTATCATCCTCCTTCATCATTTGGTATGACAAGACCTTTTGACGGGCTTCAACTTCTGACACCGGTGGAATATACCCTTCATCGATGCACACCCACATGCGCATATCGTTGAAACGTACGAAGTCAGTAAAACGGTCTTTCCACCAATAATAATCCTCGACCTTCATCAACTTAGGCGGTGCGTTCGCCTTCCCGACCTCGTGGTCCATTTCTAAGAATTTCTGAAGATTTGACATCGTTTCGAAAGTAATTGAAGTTGAACTTAATTAATTTAATTCGAAACCGATTTAGAATAATTCTTTCGAATCTAGGTAGATTCGAAACTAATTAAAGTTAAATCTTTTGGGATTAAATTCGATTAAGTGTTTTAATTCAATTAAACTCGAAATATGTCAGATTTGAAAGTTCTCAGATTCGAAGGACCTTAGATTCGAAGACAGCAAACTCGAAGTAACAGCAGATTCGAAACCACTATTCGAAACTAAGCTTGACTCGAAATAAACTCGAAACTAAATAGACTCGAGATCCTATTCGAATGAAGCAACAGACTCGACACAGATTCGAAACCTACTGAAACAGACTCGAAATGGAGCAGATTTAGATTAGACTCGAGACTAAAGTGAAACCCTAATTGCCCCTATTAGATTCGAGCGCTGCAAACTCGAAAAACAGTGAATACCTTGATTTTTTAACGATTTTCAGATTAAACCGGTATTTTTCTAACGAAAAATAATGGTTTCGATCAAAAACGAGGAAAACCACAAAGTATTTGCTGAATATGAATTTTCTAAGCTCAAAAACTCTATTTTGAGAGAAAAACCGTCCAACTAGCGTCAAGAAACCTAGAATGTATTTGATGAACACGAAGAACACCAAGAACACTCCGTAGGCTCTGATACCACTTGTAAGGTCTACCACTACTAGATCTATCTAGACGCGGATCCGTGAACGAGTGCGGAATCCTCGTTAACGGTTAGACGGACAACTCTCAACTACGAAACACGGAGACTATTAGACGCTGAACGAACGACACACGAACGATCCTACGAACTAATTCTCTCCGAAACGGACCTAAAGCTGATGATAAAATCCAGATCGCCTTAAGCTCAATTCCTCACGAATTCTGCTAAAAGTCTGCTAATGACTCGAGTCTATCCCTAATTATAGACCCTGATTCGAGTCTGATGTGGGCCAAACTCGAATCTGGCCCAAGGCCCATTCGAGTCTGTCCACAGTGACATTCTCGAATCTGGGCACATTCGAATCTAAGGCTACATTCGAATCTATCACAGATTCGAATGTCTACCTTTGTGTAATTCGAATCTAGCCAAATCACTTAAACACCTAAGTGATGAAACTTATGTTTTTACTTATGTTTGAGTTAATCTTTGATCTTTATGTTTGAACTTCTTGTAATACGTTACATCAAGTTCAAACACACAATCAATAACAGTGAAACACATATAAACATATTTATCACACACTTGCTCAAATCACAATGCAGTATCACTTAGACTGCTATCGTCACACAGGATGTACCAACAAATTCCAGAACACGGTGGTCAACAATAACAAACCCGGATCTGGTCAATTACTCAAATCATTTCACTTAATAACGTCCATAAACGTCGTTATCTCCTCTCCTCACACAGACGTCACAAAACCCTCGCCGACGTTTTACAATTCATGCAATTATTAGAACCAGATTCAGGCGTCCCTTCAGATTTTATTGCCATTATGTATATATTTATAAATTAATTTTATTTTAAACAAAAGTCGACCTCACTTTAACAAACGGTAATGGAAAAGGACGGTCATCTGTTATTTATGTTTTGTCGTTGATGTTGTGTTAGTATCAATTTTGAAGCTTTTTGGAATGCATTTCATGCCAAGCATGTTGGTGCAGTAGATCACCACCACCAGCACCTAGAAATCTAAAATCAAGGGATTTAAAAGTTATTTACCTTTTGATTAAGTCTTTAATTCTTGTAGGCTTTGACTTAACGAACAAACTGAAATTTGAATCGCCGAATTCCGTCAAGAAATAAAATATTTGATATCTTAAAGTAATAAAAGATCAAAAATAAATAATTTGGATATATTTGATATATTTAAAAGTTTAAAAGGGTATATATGATATTAAAGTTTTCAGTTGGATAAATATGATATTATGAAGTTTAAGAAATAAAAAGGGTAGATTGGTTATTTCTTTATTAATGAATATTTATTATGAGTTTTAAAGTAATAAAAAAGAATAAATAATTAATTTGGATATATTTGATATATTAAAAAGTTTCAAAGGGTATATATGATATTAAAGTTTTAAATTGGGTAAATAGGATATTATGAAGTTTTAGAAGGATATATATGAAATTCTTTTTTTGCTTGGGTATATATGATATTATGCAGTTTTAGAGGGATATATATGGAATTCCCCCTAAAAAGGGGATAAAACTTCTACTAACAAAATATTTTTGCGAGATAGTGAAAGAAGGTTCAATCAGATAGCGGTGTCAAACTCACTTTCAGTATTTCACTTTCACACTTAGGAATTGTTATTCCTTTGATTGTTTGTCGTGATATACATTCCAAGTCGATTGTCGGTATGATTTTCCCTTTAAACATTCAACACTATGGAAATTCTTTGGCCTTTTTATTTATCAAGAAACTACCTTACGTGTGCCATACTTAGATATACTTCTATGATCAAGGAAGACACACAATGATTATAACTTTTTGGTATTGCAAGATTTCTTTAAAAGACAAACGTCGGACACAGTTCTGTATTTACATACAACAGAGTTTCTTATTTTGTCTTAGAGTTCCTTTTAAGTTAGCAAGACAGCGGTGACAGGTCTGTACTTACGTACAACAAAGCGACTTATCTAGCTAGCTTAAGTCAAAACAGCGGTGACAGGTCTATACTTACGTACAACAAAACGACTTGTTTTGACTTCCTTTTCTTTTAAAAACTTTTTATTTCTTTATTTAATATGTATTTTGATGATGCTATACATCCCCCAGATAAATTTGCATACCTCATTTACAATTATTGTCTGTATGTCTCTAACAAAGAAATTAAGATCTTTTGGTCATACATCTAAGTTAGTTACACATATATGACATTTTCTTGATTGTTTTATTAGCTGTTAGGATTTCCTTTGTGTATTATGCCTACCAACATATCAGACAAGAATGTGTATAACACTTTAGAATTTATGGTGCATTTAGCGTTTGTTTAGACTGTGCTAATTTTCGTCACTTTGAACCTATGATTCTAAGACTTAAATCATTTTTCGATATTCTCTTTTTTTGAAATTTTTATGATTTTCTCTCTTTATTCTTTTGTTTTTCACTTTTAAGATAAATAAGCTGATAAACTAACCTACTAACTTACTATAAAAAGAAAGCAGATCTACTAAACTACTAACTTACTTTAAAAAGAAAGAAAAACTACTAAGGTCAAGTTACTCTGGATTACGCTTACCATTTAGTTTAACTAACAACTCAAAGCGTGACTTATCAAATGCTTTAGTGAATAAATCTGCATTATTGTCTTCCGTTGCAACTTTTACGAGTTTTATCAAATTCTTTTCAGCACAATCACGTATGAAATGATGTCTTATGTCTATGTGCTTTGTTTTACTGTGTTTAACTTGATTATTAGTTATGTCAATTGTTGACTGATTATCTATCCTAATGAGAGTATGAGTGTAAGTCAAACCGTAATCCTGCAATTGTTGTTGTATCCACAAAACCTGTGAACAACAACTACCAGCAGCTACATGCTCGGCCTCGCACGTTGATACGGCTACCGATGTTTGTTTCTTGCATTGCCAGGATACGAGCCTCCCTACAAGGAACTGACACCCTCCCGTTGATTTCCGGTTAAGCTACATCCACCATAATCTGAGTCCGTGTATGCCTCCAATTCCAGATCTCCATCAGCATGATACCAAAGTCCCAGCTTTGGTTTCGACTTCAATAATCTGAGTCCGTGTATGCCTCCAATTCCAGATCTCCATCAGCACGATACCAAAGTCCCAGCTTTGGTTTCGACTTCAATAATCTCAGAATTCGCTTCACGGCTTTCATATGCATCTCTTTTGGATTTTCTTGAAACCTAGCACAAATACACACAGCAAACATAATGTCAGGTTGAGAAGCAGTTAAATACATGAGTGACCCGATCATGGTCTGATTTTAAGTCGGATCCACATCAGTATCACTTACTGTACCCGGTCCGAGATTGTGATTCACTTGAATCGGAGTACTAAAGTGTGCGATCAGCTTTGTTCCTTCCATCCCGAAGCGCTCCAAAATGTCGTAGACATACTTCATCTGATAGATAGACATTCCTTCTTTCCTTTGTTCAACTTGCAAACCCAGAAAGAAATTCAGCTCTCCCATAGCACTCATCTCAAACTTTGACTTCATAACCTTTTCAAAGTGTTTGCACATCTGTTCGTTTTACGACCCGGAAATTATGTCGTCCACGAACACTTGTACCATGATAAAGTCTTCTCCTTTTCTTTTCACAAACAATGTACTATTAAGTCGATATACTCTGTCTGGATACTTTGGATCAATAAACCCAGGCGGCTGTTCGACGTATACCAATGCCTTCACCTTGCCGTACAGGAATGCACTCTTTACGTCAAGTTGATATACCTTAAACCCTTTAAAGGACGCGAAAGCCTGAAACAGATGAATTTCCTCGAGCCTCACCACTGGTGCAAACACTTCGTTATAATCAATTCCCACTTCCTGGTTGAATCCTTTTACCACAAGTCTTGCCTTGTTACGAGTAACTATACCCCTATCATCCCTTTTGCACTTAAAGACCCATTTGGTCCCTATTGTAACTTCTCCTCGAGGTAACGGCACTAACTCCCACACTTCAAGTTTTCTGAACTGTGACAGTTCTTCTTGCATGGCTTCAACGCAAGAGTTGTCTTTCAGTGTCATTTGCACATTCTTCGGCTCTACCTGCGAGATAAAACATGAGTATAGACACGTGTGAAACGCTTCAGAGTTGTTGATCATCGATAACAACACCGTGTTATTATTCACACTACTCCTAGTTCTCACACCGGTATTCGGATTCCCTATGATACTCTCAATTGGGTGATCCTTGTTTATCCTCGATGTCTCAATCTCATCGACATGAAGATTATCCCCTAAGTTTGATCCTATATCACCTAACGGGGGTACGACTTCAGATGGTACATTCTCTTCCTCATGATCACTGTCCTCGGAGTTAGAATTATTCGTCTGATTCTCATTCGTAGGTAATTCAGAATCATTCTCTGTTGGAGACCCATCTTCTGTTGTTAGTGTTTTGAGAACTACTTGTGCTAGCAATACTAGGTACTGATATTTGTTGTTCTTGCTTTCCTACAGCACGTCTAGACTCTGGTTTAGAGGGTGTAGACTCCACTTTCTTATAAGGACAGCTAGACGCAACATGTCCCTTCTCGTGACATCTAAAGCATGACATCGTATCAAACGAATTTTTATAAGTGCCCTTTGATTTTGGTGTCTCACTAGTGTCATTTTCTTTCATTTCAACTACAGTGATTACTTCCTCTTGCTGATTATTAATTTCAGGTTTAGCTTCTCTTAGTATAGTGTCACTAGTAGACTTCACAAACTTGACCTTCTTAATCTTAGAGTTAGTATTAGACACCTTAGTTGAGTTATCCTTATCAGATTCAGTTTCAGTTGCTATCTCTGATTCGACTGGTTCATTAGTTTTATCCTAAGGTTGAGGCACATAATTATTGTTGAAAGGTGGAGAACTCTTTTGATAGCCTAAACCTACTGGTTTCTTAGGCTGCCGTTGGGCTTCTAAGATTTTTCCTAGGTTTAGAGACGAGTTCCTAAACTTTTCAAGATTACTATTTACCTCAGCAACTTTGACTCTTGATTCTGCTAGTTCTACCTCCTTAATGGTAAGTTCTTTGGTTAAAGCTTCAACATGCTCATACATAAGTTCTATCCTGACACATTGTTCACTTAATTTGTCTTTTAGAACTATGACATCCTGAGCATCTGCTTTTAGCTTATTCCTTAGATCTTCCTTAATATCTAAGAGACTAGCATTATCTGATTTTAGCGATTGGATCTGAGCAGTTAAATTGTTATGTGTTTCTAGTACTAAGTTTAACCTATCATTTAAAGTAATACTTAAAACACATAAATCATGGAATGTACAAAAGTTTAGAATTACCCTTTGTGATCTGATTCCACGTTAGCCATTTTAGCAGCAAACTCCAGAATCGACTGATTCTCTGACTTTTCCACCATCAAAGGACTTGTATCATTCTGCTTGATGTCCTCTGCCACTTCTTCTGCTCTGTCATCCCCAGTCTCTGTTAGTTCAGCCATAAAGGCTCTAGCATTTGACTCTGGATGAGTACTCCAATCATAAGTTCCATCGAGCTGTCTATAAGAAGGCACATTAGTTAACAGACCAGCGATGGCTGCTTGATTTCCCGAACCACCTGATATCTTCCTTGAGTCTGATTCTGATAATTCTCTACTTTGGGTCTTCGACACTCTCTTGCAAAGTGTCCCAAGCCCTGACAATTGTAACACTTATCCTTTGATTTGTCAAACCCAACCTTACTGTTGCCTACGTTCAGATTTCTCCAAATTATCTTCATGAACCGCTTGACCCTCTGAGTCACCAAAGCCAGTTGCCATTGTAGGTCCATTTCCTCTAAGTCATTAGGATCCACCTCATCGTAGTCTTCTTCCCATAACGCAGGATCATTTATCTTCCCTTGAACGCAATTGCCATAAGCTGCGACAAACGAAGCCAAAAGATTCTAATGATCTTCAGCCGATTTTGCACTCATTGGCATCTTTGTCTATCCTTGAGATGTAGACGGTGAATGAGTTGGTTTTTCTTCTGGTTTTGAAAACCCTAAGAATGCCCTGCTACTTGATTCTTCTACCTCTACTGGAATGGATTCTTCTCCCGAGAAGAATGCCGTGGCTCCCGACTTCAGTTCACTAGTAATTGACGGTTCTTACTTTCCAAAATACATTTCTGGATCTTGAACATGTTCAAACTCCTGTTCTTTCTTCTGTAATTTGAAGTTATAAGCCCTCAGCATTCCAATGACACCTTCAAGAGTGAGAGTCTCGAACTTCTCTTCATCATGCTTTATTAAATCTATGTACGTCTCCCAATTTGCAGGTAAAGCATCTAGAAGCTTTTCGATCTTCTCAGTCTCTTGATAGTCAACAGTATGATTGTCAAGCTCAGTTAACAGATGATAAAATCGAGTGATTGTCTCATCTAGCGTCTCATTCTTCAACGCCTTGAAAATTGTAAACTGCTGTTTCAGCATCTCAGTCCTACCCTTGCGAACCCTTGGATTTCCCTCACACCTCTTCTCTAGAGCATCCCATAGCTCTTTAGAAGTCTGATGATTTCTTAAGGTGTGTAAGCCATACGAATAATGGAGAAATCTTGGTTCTCAGCCTCATATCGTTTCTTATCATCATCCTTCATATTCTGATATGTTAAGACTCTTTGACGGCCTCTAACTCTTGCATAGGTGGAATATAACCCTCATCGATGCAAATCCACATGCGCATGTCGTTAAAACGAGTAAAATCAGCAAACCTATCATTCGACCAATAGTAGTCCTCCAATTTCATCAGCTTTGGCGGAGAATTTGCTTTGCCGACCTCGTGGTCCATTTCGATGAATTTAATTTTTGAAAATTAATTTAATTTTAAATTCGTTTGAAAATTAAATTCGAATTTATTCAAGTTTGAACTCAAAAAGTTCGAATTACTGCAAGTTCGTGAATACCATAGAAATTCTGACAAATTAGAACTTATGACAAGTTCGAGGAAACCCTAATTTCTGACAAGTTCGAATCTGAAAAATTCGAATCTGACAAGTTTGAATCTCAGCGAAATTCGAATGAAGCCCTAAATTAAGTTCATGAGGAGCGTATTCTGACAAGTTCGAATGAACCCTAATACCCCCTTAAGTTCGAGCGCCGCAAGTTTGAGAAACGGCCAACAATTCGATTTTTTGAAGTTTTCAGATTAAACCAATGTTTTAAGATTAAAAACAATGATTTCGACTGAAAAAGTGAACTAATATGAATTTTTCTGCGTTACTTTGCTTGTAAAACTCGAAAAACTATGAAAAAACGTGATTTTTCCAGTTAATAACGTCAAGAAACCAAGAATGTTTAGATGAACACGATGAACACTCTTTATGGCTTTGATGCCACTTGTAAGGTCACCTACCTACGGATCTTAACTTGACGCGACACCGTTCAACGAGTGCGGAATCCTCGTTAGGGGCTTAACGGATCGATCACGCAAACGGAAACACGAAGACTAACACAGTGGTAGACGTAACGACGAACGTCCCGACACGTGAATCTTTCCAAACGACTCTCTGCAATGCTCACAAGTTCGTAGGTGCACAATACGAGCTCTGGGCGTTCATCTCAGCAAAAGTCCATAATCAAAACTGATTAGTTTCTTAATTATAGAGCTTAAGTTCGAACTTAACCTAGACAAGTTCGTTTAGGCCCAAGCCCACGAACTTGTACACTATAAGTTCGAACCTGGCCTTTGAACTTATTCTTGAACTTGTATTGAACTTATGTTTGAACTTACCTTTGAACTTATATTTGAACTTATTTTTGAACTTATGTTTGAACTTATCTTTGAACTTAAGTAAACTTCAATCACAAACAAGATCAAACATACATAACCAATATCAAACATATGTATTAACTTGTAATTACAACGCCTGAACCATTACATAAGAACTATCTACATTTACACTGCTATCATCACACATGATGCACTAACACTGTGTGACGAGATTTGTACTAGATCAGGCTTTGATAATACAAGTCATATATTTTTGATCATGATTGTGTATGATGTTTACATTTGAAGATAAGTTCAAGAATAAGTTCAAAGATAAGTTCAAGAATAAGTTCAAAGGCTAGGGTTCGAACTTATCCATACCCAAACGAACTTAGTGAAGCTAAGTTCGTAGGGTATTGGAAAAGTTCGTGGGCTAGGGCCTAAATGAACTTAATCTCTATAATAATGTGTTAATTAGTTTTATTATCAGACTTTGGGAGAAATTAGGGATCAGAGCTTGTATTCGTGCACGTACGAGCTTGAGAGATTTCAGAGAGTCTTTCGGAGAAATACACGTGTCGGGTCGTTCATCGTATCGGCTATCATAGTGTTCGTCTCCGGTTTCCATGTGTGATCTATCCGTTAAGCAACTAACGAGGATTCCGCACTCGTTGGACGGCGTCGTGTCAAGATCAGTTCTGTGAGAGAGGTGACCTTACAAGTGGTATTAGAGCCATTCGAGTGTTCGTCGCGTTCTTCGTGTTACTACGAACATTCTTGGTTTCTTGACGTGTTTACTAGAAAAATCACCGTTTTTGAAGTTTTCAGAGTTCTACAAGCGAGGTTACGGGGAAAAATTCATATTAGTTCACTTTTTTAGTCGAAATAAGTGTTTTTAATATTAAAAACATTGGTTTAATTTGAAATGTTGAAAAATCGAATTTTTGGCCGTTTCTCGAACTTAAGGGGTGTATTAGGGTTCTTCGAACTTGTCAGAATACGCTCCTCTCGAAGTTGTTTTTAGGGTTTCTTCGAATTTACCTGGGTTTCGAATTTTTCATAGCATTCGAACTTAGTGGGGATTCGAATCTGTGCTGATTCGAACTTATCAGAAGTTCGTAGGGTTTCTCGAACTTAAATTGGTTCGAATTTGTTAGATCATCTAGGGTTTCTCGAACTTACATACTTTTGAACTTGTTGAATTCGAACTTAAAACAGTTCGAATTTAATTTACAAATCCAATTTAATTTTAAATTAATTCTAACTTGCATAAGTTCGAAGGATTTATTTTAAATTAATTTTTAAATTAAATTGTTTAAGTTCGAAAACAAAAAGTTTTTAAAGAATGTCGAGTTTGCACAAATTCTTAGAAATGGACCACGAGGTTGGCAAAGAAAATTCTCCGCCCAAGTTGATGAAATTGGAAGATTACTACTGGTTGAAGGATAGGTTTGCTGACTTTGCAAGATTCAGTGACATGCGTATGTGGATATGCAGTGATGAGGAATACATTCCTCCTACGCAAGAGATCGAAGGACGATTAAAAGTCGTGACATATCAGAACATGAAAGATGATGACAAGAAAATTTTTGAGGCAGAGAACCGAGCTTTCTCATGTATCACAATGGCACTACCTCAGGAGATCCTACACATACTGAGAAATCACAGGACTTCTAAAGAGCTTTTGGATGCTTTAGAGAAGCGGTGTGAGGTAAATCCTAGGGTACGTAAGGGAAGAACAGAAATGCTGAAGCAATAGTTTGCTATCTTCAAGGCACTGAAGAATGAGAAGCTCGATGAGACGATTACAAGATTCTATCATCTGCTAACTGAACTTGACAATCACAGTGTTGAGTATCAAGAGACAGAGAAGATAGAAAAGCTTCTGGATGCTTTACCGGCTAAGTGGGAAATGTATACGGCGCTAATAAAGTATGACGAAGACAAATTCAAGACGCTCACTCTGGAAGAGGTTAGTGGAATGCTAAGGGCCTATAACTTCAAGTTACAGAAGAAGGAACGGGAATTTGATCAGGTACAAGATCCGGAAATGTACTTTGGGAAGTCAAAACCAACAACTTCTAGTGAAATCAAGTCAGGGGCCACACCCTTCTACTCGGGAGAAGAGCCAATACCTCTTGAGGCAAAAGAATCAAGTACTAGGACGTTCTTAGGGTTTTACAAACCAGAAGAAAAACCACAACATTCAGCGTCTACTTCTGAAGGCCATACAAAGATGCCTATGAGCGCAAAATCAGTTGAAGATAATCTAAATCTTCTAGCTTCGTTTGTCGCAGCTTACGACAATTGCGTTCAAGGTAAAATAAACGATCCAGCTCTGTGGGAATAGCACTACGATCAAGTAGATCCCGACGACTTGGAACAGATGGACCTACAATGGGAACTGGCCATGGTGACTCAAAGGGTCAAGAGATTAATGAAGAGGATATGAAGGAATCTGAGCGTAAGCAACAACAACGTTGGGTTTGATAAGTCAAAGGTAAAGTGCTATAATTGTCAAGGATTGGGACACTTTGCCAGAGAGTGTCAAAGGCCAAAAGTGGAAAATTATCAGAATCAGAACCAAGGGAGACAACACTCAAGTGTTTCTGGGAATTAAGCAGCCGTCGCTGAACTGTTAACAAATGTTTCATCCTACAGACAGCTTGATGGAATATATGATTGGAGCACTCATCAGGAGTCGAGTGCCAGAGCCTTTATGGCTGAGGTAACTGAGACTGGGGGGGATATAGCTGAAGAAGAAGCAGAAGACACCCAGCAGACAGAATCAAGTCCTTTGTTGGTGGAAAAGTCAGAGGAGCAAACCATTCTGGAGTTTGCAGCTCAAATGGCTAAGGTGGAATCGGACCGCAAAAAGGTAACTCTAAACTTTTATACATTCCATGATTTATGTGTTTTAAGTGCTACTTTAAATGATAGATTAAATCTAGTTCTAGAGACACATAACACCTTAACAGCTCATGTCCAATCAATAAAATCTGATAACGCTAGTCTTCTAGATATTAAGGATGATTTAAGGAACAAGATGAAAACAGATGCTCAGGATGTGATAGTTCTAAAAGACAAGATAAGTGAACAATGTGTTAGGTTAGAACTCATGTATGAGCATGTTGAATCTTTAACCAAAGAACTCACCCTTAAAGATGTAGAGCTAGCAGAATCTAGAGTTAAGGTTGCAGAGGGAAATAGCATGCTTGAAAAGTTTAGGATTTCATCCCTAAATCTAGGAAAAATCATAGAAGCTCAAAGGCAGTCTAAGAAACCAGTAGGCCTAGGTTATCAGGAGAGTCCTCCACCGTTCAACAAAAACTATGTGCCTCAACCTCAGGGTAAAACCACTGAAACGGTTGAATCAGAGGTAGCAACTGTAACTGAACCTGAAAAGGATAATTCAACTATGGTGTCTACCACAACCTCTAAGATTAAGAAAGTCAAGTTTGTGTAGTCTACTAGTGACACTAAACTAGGAGAAGCAAAAACCGATAGTGATAATCCACAAGGGGGTGTAACTACTGTAGTTGAATCAAAAGAAAATGACACTAGTGAGACACCTAAATCAAAGGGTACTTATAAGAAGCCTATTGATAAGATGTCATGCTTTAGATGTCATGAGAAAGGTCACGTTGCGTCTAGCTGTCCTTATAAGAAAGTAGAGTCCACACCAACAGTAGGGAAGCCAGACCAACCAGCCTCAAAACCAGTACCTAGTATTGCTAGCACAAGTAGTTTTCAACATACTGAGAAGAACTTGAATGCAACACCTAGGGTAGTTGCTAAACAAATACCGGTTTCGGTCAGACAAAATCGAAGTGCTTATGACTAATTCTCTGAATAGAGTCACTACTCAATCTAGGTCAGGACCACAACAAGGCTATAGGAGTAAAACACCTAGAAGGACTTACACTCCAGTTAGGTCACATACTCCTCAAAGAAAACAGACACCAGGTAGAGCCCAGGGATATCAGAATGAAATGCATTATAATAGAAACTATTCTAGGGATCAACCGCAAATGACAAGCCCAAAGGCCAAGAGTGAATGTTAATCACTCAGCACCACAACATGTTCTCAATCAAAAACCCAAGTCACCTGAAAGGAGAGATGAGTATTGGAAGGAGTTCAGGTATGTGGATGAGAATGGTATTACCAAGTCAGTCATGGCTTTGGTTCCCCATGATAACTTACTTGTTTTCTTTTATGTGCAGGAGCTAACTACAGGTCTAAACAACAAATGGTTCGTCGACAGTGGTTGCTCTCATCGCATGACTGGGGAAAGGAGTCTACTCACAGACTTCAAGGGAGGGAACAAGGGTATTGTATCATTCGCTGGGAACAAGGGAGGTCATATCACTGGAACTGGAGTGGTCACTAATGGGAAAATCACACTTGATCAAGTTTACCATGTTGATAAACTTGATCACAATCTCATTAGTGTATCTCAAATCTGTGATAAGAAGAATTCAATAATCTTTACTGAAACTAAGGCGTTAGTGCTGAAACCGGGATTTAAAGTACCTGAAGACTGGATAATGATGAGATCCCCACTGAAGAATGATTTGTACATGATGGACATGAACATATCAGATTCGTCGATGGGAACAATCTGTCTTCTATCCAATGCTTCAGAGTCGGAATCCATATTATGGCACAGACGCACGGCACACTTGCACCTAAGGAAAATGAATTACATCACTAAACATGGTCTGGTGCTAGGTGTCCCACTGAAGAGTTTTTAGTTCGATGACAAGTATGTACCGTGCAAGAAAGGCAAACAACACAAGAAGTCACACAAGTCAAAGACTCAGAACTTGATAGCTTCCATCTTCGATTTGCCGCATATGGATCTCTTCGGTCCAATCAAAAAAGGAGCATAGGAGGTAGTTGGTATTGTTTAGTTATCACTGATGATTACTCATATTTTTCTTGGGTTTTCTTTTTAGGTACAAAGGACGAAACAACTGGAAAGTTGATTGGGTTCTTAGACCAAGTCGAAAACTCTTACGGGACGAGGGTAAAACGTATCAGGAGTGATAATGGAACCGAATTTAAAAACACAGTAATTGGTGTATATTGCCTATCCAAAGGCATAGTGCATCAATTTAGTGCACCTTATGAGCCACAACAAAATGGGGTGGCAGAACGTAAACACAGGACTTTGATTGAGGCAGCAAGGACAATGCTCTCGGATTCAAAGCTTCCTACCATGTTTTTGGGGGGAGGCAGTGAATACCGCGTGTCATGTTTTAAACCGGGTCCTTACTGTCAAATCACTGAACAAAACCTGTTATGAAGTTTTGAACAAAAGACCACCTAATTAACTGGCTTTGAACCATTTTGGGTACCGTGTACTTTATTGAAAACAAAACATCAACCTAAGTTTGGTGAAGAGGCTGACAAAGGATACTTCCTAGGTTATGTCCCTAACTCACCAAACAATAGGGTTTTTACAAAACAAACGGTACGGTAGAAATTGTGTTTAACATAGATGTAACAAGTTATTCACATGAACCCCAAACTGGTCCGGAATGGTTATTTGATTATGACTCATTGTTTGAATCATTTAACATACCTTTTACTGGAAATGCAGGTAGAGTGGAAAATGACTTCTCGTCATTAAACCTAAATGACGACTAGCAAGGTTTTCCAAAGTCAAGCATTCCATCAACTTCTGAGCCTACAATAACAGAAGATGGGTCTCCAACAGAGAATGAACCTGACTTACCTACAAACGAGAATCAGACAAATACTTCTAACTCTGAGGACAGTGATCATGAGGAAGAGAATGTACAGTCTGAGGTCGTACCCTCGGTAGGTGAAATAGGATCAAACCTAGGATAAAAATCTTCAAGTCGATGAGGTTGAGACATCGAGGATAAACAAGGATCATCCAATTGAAAGTATCATAGGGAATCCAAATACCGATGTGAGAACTAGGAGTAGTGTGAATAATAACACGGTGATGTTATCGATAATAAACGACTCTGAGGCGTATCACACATGTCTATACTCATGTTTTATCTGGCAAGTAGAGCCGAAGAATGTGCAAATGGCACTGAAAGACAACTCTTGGGTTGAAGCCATGCACGAAGAATTGTCACAGTTTAGAAAAGTAGAAGTGTGGGAGTTAGTGCCGTTACCTCGAGGAGAAGTTGCAATAGGGACCAAATGAGTCTTTAAGTGCAAAAGAGATGATCGGGGTATAGTTACTCGTTACAAGGCAAGACCTGTGGTGAAAGGATTCAACCAGGAAAGGAGAATTGATTACAACGAAGTGTTTGCACCAGTGGCAAGGCTCGAGGCAATTCGTCTAATTCTATCCTTCGCGTCCTTCAAAGGGTTTAACATATATCAACTTGACGTAAAGAGTGGATTCCTATATGGCAAGGTGAAGGAACTAGTGTACGTCGAACATCCACCTGGGTTTACTGATCCAAAGTATCCCGACAGAGTATATCGACTCGATAAGGCTCTGTATGGATTGCATCAGGCACCAAGGGCGTGGTATTAGACGATGTCAACTCATCTTTTGGACAACGGGTTTGAAAGAGGGAGAATTGATAGTACTTTGTTCGTGAAGGGAAAAGGAGAGGACTTTATCTTGGTACAAGTGTACGTGGATGACATCATTTTTGGGTCGTCAAACGAACAAATGTGCAAAGACTTTGAAAAGGTCATGAAGTCAAAATTTGAGATGAGTGCTATGGGAGAGCTGAATTTCTTTCTGGGTTTGCAAGTTGAACAAAGGAAAGAGGGCATGTTTATCCATCAGACGAAGTATGTCTACGACATTCTGGAGCGCTTTGGGATGGAAGGAACAAAGCTGACCGCTCACTTTGGTACTCCGATTCAAGTGAATCACAATCTCGGACCGGGTACAGAAAGTGATACTGATGTGGATCCGACATTATATCGGGCCATGATCGGGTCACTCATGTATTTAACTGCTTCAAGACCCGACATTATGTTTGCAGTGTGTATTTGTGCTAGGTTTCAAGATAATCCGAAAGAAATGCATATGAAAGCCGTGAAGCGGATTCTACGATACCTGAAGTCAAAACCGAAGCTGGGACTTTGGAATCATGCTGATGGAGAACTGGAATTGGAGGCATACACGGATTCTGAATATGGTGGATGTAGCTTGAACCGAAATCAATAACTGGAGGTTGGCAGTTCCTTGGAGGGAGGCTCGTATCCTGGCAATGCAAGAAACAAACTTCGGTAGCCGTATCAACGTGCGATGCTGAATATGTAGCTGCGGGTAGTTGCTGTTCATAGGTTTTGTGGATACAACAACAATTGCAGGATTACGGTTTGACTTACACTCATACTCCCATCAGGATAAATAATCAATCTACAATTGTTATAACTAATAATCAAGTTAAACACAGTAAAACAAAGCACATAGACATAAGACATCATTTCATACGTGATTGTGCTGAAAAGAATTTGATAAAACTGGTAGAAGTTGCAACGGAAGACAATAATGCAGACTTATTCACTAAAGCATTTGATAAGTCACGCTTTGAGTTGTTAGTTCAACTAAATGCTATGCGTAATCCAGAGTAACTTGACCTTAGTAGTTTTTTTTTTTTTAAGTTAGTAGCTTAGTAGATTTTCTTTTCTTTTATAGTAAGTTAATAGGTTAGTTTATTAGCTTACCTTAAAAATGAAAAACAAAAGAAAAAACAGAGAAAATCATAAAAAAATTTCAAAAAAAGAGAATATTGAAAAATGAGTTAAGTCATAGAGTCTAAGGTTCAAAGTGACGAAAATTAGCACAGTCTAAACAAACTCTAAGTGTTAAGCTTTCACACATAATGCACCATAAATTCTAAGTGATATACACTTTATTGTCTGATGTGTTGGTAGGCATAAACACGAAGGAAATCCTTACAGCTAATAAAATAATCAAGAAAATGTCTTATGTGTAACTAACTTAGATGTATGACCAAATGGTCTTAATTTCTATGTTAGAGACATACAGACAATGATTGTAAGTGAGGTATGCAAATTTATCTGCGGGATGTATAGCAACATCAAAATACATCTTAAGCAAAGAAAAGAAATATTTTGAAAAGAGAAGGGAGTCAAAACAAGTCGGTTTGTAGTACGTAAGTACAGACCTGTCACCTTTGTTTTGACTCAAGTTAGCAAGATAAGTCGATTTGTTGTACGTAAGTACAGACCTGTCACCGCTGTCTTGCTAACTTAAAAGGAACTCTAAGACAAGCTAAGACACTCTGTTGTATGTAAATACAGAACTGTGTCCGACGTTTGCCTTTTAAAGAAAATTTGCAATATCGAAAAGTTATAATCATTGTGTGTCTGCCTTGATCATAGAAGTATATCTAAGTATGGGACATGTAAAGTAGTTCCTTGATAAATAAAAAGGCCAAGGGAATTTCCAAAGTGTTAAATGTTTAAAGGGAAAATCATACCGACAATCGACTTGGAATGTATATCACGACAAACAACCAAAGGAATAAAAAATTCCTAAGTGTGAAATTGAAATACTGAAACTGCGTTTGACACCGCTATCTAATTGAACCGTCTTTGACTATCTCGCGAAAATATTCTGTTAGTCTAAGTTGTAATTTTTAAAGTACTTTTGAGTATTTTTAATTTTGGTTTACTTTATTTTATTTTAGTTTCTTTTATATTTTTACTTTATTTTATTTTATTTTACTTTATGTAGGATAAATGTCAAAGTTACTAGGATGCATTTTTGGTTGAAGAAACAAATATTGCGTGAAAATCTGTTGCTTATTGTGGATGTTTTTGCAAAGTTGGAAAAATTCCGTTACATGAAAAAGTTGAAAACTTTGGATTTTATTCAAGAATTTTCAAAATTTTCAGTTAAGTTCGAAATCCAGGCAAATTCGAAGTTACCTTCGAACTTGCTGGAAGTTCGAACTTAAGCTAAGTTCGAAGGTAGTTGATATAAATAGGTCAACAGTACGTCATTTAAGACACCTACCCTCAAATTTACACTCTCGAACTTGTCTGTGGCGATCTCGAACTTATCCTTCGAACTTCCCGATATTCGAATTTCTTCCCATTGCTCGAAGTTTCTCACTGTTTCTCGAACATACACACATATTTGAGTATAGTGAACTTTATAATACTAAGTAAGTGTTAGTTTAGGATGTTTTTGTGGTTAAAATCGAGTCTTTTTTTAGTTTTATGACATTTAAAACTAGGTGACTTTAAATCACAAGTTTTAAAAGCTAAAACTTAAAATAAATGACACACAACTTAGATTAGAACCTAATAGGACTAGATTACATGGTTAATTAAGTCAAATGGTGTTAAAATCATGATTTTTAAGTTGAAAGTAACCGACTTCGAATTTGTTCTTCAGGTTCGAACTTGTCAGAAAGTTCGAACTTGTTGAAATATCTATAAGTTCGAAGTCTGTCATGTTCGAATGGGTATTTCAAACTTAATTAAGCTCGGATGGTTTTTAACTGTCTCGAATTTGTCTATGTTCGAATGTGCTAGACTTCGAACTTAATCAAGTTCGAAGTTATGCAAATTCGAATATAATAAATTTAATTTTAAGTTAATTTCTAATTTAATTTGTAATTTTGTGTGTAGATATGGGAGACCGTGCCTTCTATAATAAGCATAATATGGTAATGGTTGTAGATCTCCAATTGACGGAGGCTCAACCCTACCGTCAAATAATAGAGTTCCTGACGCAGTCCAGAGTATCTTATGCACTGACGCATAATCTGCCAATCACTCTAACATATGTGAGGCAGTTCTGGGAGACCCTGCAAATAGATTGCACCGTTACCCCTACTGTGTTACGTATAAGAGTAGGCAGTCAACCTATTGTCTTTTCTGCAAACATGTTGAGGCAGATTTTGCAGTTGGGCACCGAGGATCAGGAAGCAGGCCCAATAGATTTCCCATTGCCCATAAGGCAAGCGTCATTTCTAAGAATGGGTTACGCACAGGACATAACGAAGGCGTCCTACGTCAAAAGCGAACTAATTGGACAATGGAGGTATCTTGTCCATGTAAAAATGGTGTGCTTCACACCGAAGAAAGCAGGGTTTGACACGATGGTGTCAAAATTACCGTCTGCGTTGATTGCCCTGGTATACAACAAAAATTTCAGCTTTTCAGAAATGTTTTTCGGAGAGTTCGTCCACCAGATTACCGCTCCGGCCAGAGAAAGATTTTTGATGTATCCTAGATTGATAATGATGATTATCCGACACTTTTTGCCGAATCTGCCACCACTACCTAAGCAAAGTGGTGTTGCCTTGATCGATAAGCGTATTTTTGCTGACTGCCAGACCCATAATGCACGAAGGGCTGAGCAGGTAAGGCCTCAAGTGGCACCGTTGTTTGATGCAGTGATAGATCCTGATTTTGTTGCTCCGGAAGGAGAAAATTGGATAGGTGAAGCACCCCCCTCCCCAACAACAACAGCAGCAGCTGCAACCTCAAAGAACACCGGCAAGACGCACTCCGGTTGCAAGATCGACTCCCTGCCCACCACCTGCTACTGACACTGCTGGGCCATCAAGTTCGGCTCCACAATTTGACCAACTGGGAACAAACTTTGGTGGAAATTTGGGCGCAAGGAGCAGCAGCGGAGGAAGATATAGCTGAACAGTTGGTTCAAGACATTTTGGAACCACCAGCTGATGTGGATGACATTTTCAAGGAGATAGATGAATATCAACCTCCTGTTGCCGAGTCTGTAGGCACAGAAGGTCATGCTAAAGGAGAAGAAGCTAGGGAACATGCTGAGGCTGAGGGTCAAGTCGAGACCGCCTCTGAGTCTGAAACAGAGTCAAGTTCTGAGGAGACTGAAGCTGAAGATCCGGCTGTTACCATCGGCAGATATGGATCTAGAGTAGTTGTTAGCCGAAGGAAGATGACAAGGCCGGTAACTCGTGATGAAGAGGCCGAAGATTCTGATTTTGATTTAGAAGAAGAAGCTCCAGTTGCCACTAGGCATTGAGCAAAGAGGCATCGCTTCCTGCAGGGAGCTCCATCTTCTTCTGCTACTCCATCTGAGTTAACTGCCGCTCCATCCACATCAACCGCCGCTCCATCAACATCCGCCTCCACTCTGTTTCATTCATCGAAAATCACCGGTTTACAAAGTTGAAGGGCAAAGTGGACTTCCAAACAGTCCAAATATACCAGCTTTCATCAGCAGTCAATGAATTGCAACAGCACAATTCAATGCTGGAGTTAGAAAATGCAAAGCTTCAAACAACTATTGCTGCTCAATAAGAATATCTGACGACTCAGCGTTCTCAAATTTTAACTCTGCAGACCCTGATTGAGCAAATACTGAAAGATCTTCAAGCTCAGGGGGAGAACAGCTGCAGAGGAGATGAGCTCAGGAGAGTCAGGAGAGATGATGAAGAAGGCGATGATCCCGACATGCAGAAAGAAAGTGAGCTAGCAGATCTTTCTCAAAAGACTGCTCAGCAAGCAGATATTCAGGGGGAGCCTGGTTCTTCGACTATAGGAGGAGGTGAAGCTCAAGAAAAAGGCAAGGCTCCAGAGGAAACAGAGCTAATTGATCAGGAAATAATCGGAGCCTTGGCCGATATTGAAGATGAAGAAGTAATGTTTGATTTTGAGGGTGAAGTAGAGATCTTGAAGAAGGTTAGTTCGTCCCAGAAGACAAAGCTGATTGGAGATCTGATGACGAAATATTGGTTGATGAGGAAGATGAGGTAGATAAGATCATCATTCAACAACATCTTATCACAGATACATACACTACGGCTGAGCAGAACATGATAAACGTCGAAGTATTTAAGGATGCTTTAAATGTTGAATCAGAAAGTGAAGAGCCTGATAGAGAACTCACAAACGAAGAGAAAAGAAAGCTTTGGTTCAGAAAGGAAGAAAAAATGTCTGAGTTAGCTGTGAAGGAAAAGATGAAAGTGCCGAGTGCTGGAAAGCTGTCAGGGAGTATTCTTAGCTGGTTCTTTGATCGAGAACTGTAGCCTTTTATTCTTAAGAGAAAGGATGGCCTACAATATCTGAGGAGAAGATTGAAGGACTTTAATTCACTTCCTAAAGTTGAGATAAAGGCCTTAGCATGGAAAGAGCTCGTCAACATCGGAGACGATCCCTACGCTGAAGTAATTGCGAAGATTATCAGAAGAAAAGTGAGGTCTAGAAAGTTTGAAAAGCTACATCCACGAGTAGGTAAGAGGATAATTGATCATACGAGAATCGATCCTCTAACTGGCAGACCCTGGATGAAGATGTATTAAAAGCCAGTTAGATGTTTGAAGAAGGTTCCTCTGAAGTGAATGCCTCAAGACGTTTTGGGCAATCTGAACTGGTGGTATGTGAAAAGTGAGACATGTGAAGCAGTTATGGAAGACCTTGAAGAAAAAGTGATTTTGAGAGTGTACGATCCATTGCACCTGGTCAACTTATCCAAAGATGATCTGCTTAAGCTTCTTGTCCAAAAAATCTCTTATGATGCACATATGAAGACTGAAGGCAAAAAAATCAGAATGTGGTAAAGATTTGCGTTGAACAGGGACTTTATGCCAGTAGCATTTTGAATAGTCCTAGTACTTAGACAAATTGAATATCTAGTTAGAAGCTATCGTCAAGAGGGAGTCTGTTAGTACATCATGTGTGACGATAGCAGTCTAAGTGTAGATAATCTTATGTAATAGTTCAGGCCTTTGTAATTGCACGTTAATACATATGTTTGATATTGGTTGTATATATGTTTGATCTTGTTTGTGATTGATGTTTACTTAAGTTCGAAGATAAGTTCAAACATAAGTTCAAACATAAGTTCAAAGATAAGGTCAAACATAAGTTCTAGAACAAGTTCAAAGACAAGTTCTAGAATAAGTTCAAAGCCAGGTTCGAACTAATTGATGGACAAGTTTGTGGGCTTGGGCCTTCGTGAACTTGTCTGGGCCAAGTTCGAAGTTAAGGCTTATAATTAAGTGTAAGGTCTACGACTGCAAGATCTATCTAGACGCGGATCCGTGAACGAGTGCGGAATCCTCGTTGACGGTTAGACGGACAACTCTCAACCAACGGAACACGGAGACTATTAGACGCTGAACGAACGACACACGAATGATCCTACGAACTAATTCTCTCCGAAACGGCACTCACCTAGCTGATAAACTCGAGATCGCCCTTTGCTTAATCCCTCACGAATTCTGCAAAAAGTCTTCTAATTATTCGAGTCTATCCCTAATTATAGACCCTGATTCGAGTCTGTTGTGGGCCAAGCTCGAATCTGGCCCAAGGCCCATTCGAGTCTGTCCATATTGACAGTCTCGAATCTAGCCCATTCGAATCTAAGCTCTCATTCGAATCTATCTCAGATTCGAATGTATTCCCTTAAGTAATTCGAATCTAGCCAAAATACTTAAACTCTTAAGTGATAAAACTTATGATATTACCTTATGATTGATTTTATCTTTGAACTTTATGTTTGAACTTCTTGTAATACGTTACATCAAGTTCAAACATACAAACACTAATAAGCATCAATCATATATATAATATATATATAGCAAACACATGCTAAATCACAATGTAAGCCCACTTAGACTGCTATCGTCACACGAGATGTACCAACAGACTCCCCCTTGACGATAACTTCTAATAATTCACACATTTGATTTAAGAACTTGGTTTATTTATTGATTCAAAACACTACCAGCATACAGACCTTTCTCGACGCATACCTTGACCACATTTTCATACTTACTAGCCTCAGTATCCATATGTGTGTCACTGGAAATCTTACAATTATACAAAATCTGCAGATCTTCTTTAGATAGGTTTACCAGGTGAAGCGGGTCATAGACTCTAAGAATAACATTTTCTTCTAAGTCTTCCATAACCGCTTCCCCAGTTTCCGTGTCAGCATACCACCACTTCAGATTCTTCAGAATATTTTGTGGCATTGGCTTGAGAGGAACCTTCCTAAGACATCTAGCCGGCTTATAGTGAATCCTCTTCCAAGGTCGTCCAGTTAGAGGATCAATACGTGACGGATCCTCTACTCTTCTCCCGACCCTTGGATTCAAGCGCTCGAACTTCCTTGATCTCCCTTCCTTTCTTATGATTCTTTCGATTACGCTCGCGTAGGGATCATTGCCAATGTTTATAAGATCTTTCCAAGCTAGCGCAGTGATTTCGATTTTTGGCAGTGAGTTGAACGCTTTTAAAGTTCGCCTCATGTACTGAAGCCCGTCTTTTCTCTTTATTATAAATAGCTGCAGATCTTTGTCAAAGAACCAGCTTAAAATCCGCTCAGACAGCTTCCCAGTACCTGGCACTCTCATTGTCTTTTTAATTGCTGCTTCCTTCTCTTCAGCCCTGAACCATAGCTTTCGTTTTTCTTCATTAGTTAGCTCTCTTGCAGGTTCCTCTGTCGATGGCTGAGGATTCAATGCAACATTAACTATATCTGCATCGACAATTTTATTTCCATCAATCATGTAAGTATCAGTGATAGGATTCTGCTGCACCACTATCTCGTCAGCTTCATCATCCTCATCAGCAAGTACTTCATCATCCGACTGCCAGTCTACTATCTCCCCTGACACAAACTCCCCTTCCTCCAGCTCTTCATCTTCATTATCAAAACCTTCATCCATTGGATCATCATCGAGATCCATGAGCGCTTCAATCATCTCACTGATCTCAAAGTCTGTAGGCTGTTTAGATGAACTGGCCTCACCCCTTTCTCCTTCGCCTTGACTAGGCTCCCCCTGAACTTGTGTAACTTGAGCTGCAGGAATATCTACAGACTCAATCTCTTTATTCGCACCGGGATCATCGCCTTCATTATCTTCTCTTCTCTGCACCTCCTGATCTCGGCACGATGTCTCCCCCTGAGCCTGTAAATTTTTCATTAACTGCTCAATTAGGGAGCGCATCGACCTTATCTCAGCTGCCTGATCGCAAACAAAAGTTTTCAATTCTACGTTCTCTTCCTGGACTTGCTCCACAATCTTCTTCAAATCGGCATTTTCTTTATCAAGATTTGCATTATGAGTCTGAATTTCTCCGATCGCCTTTGTTAGGCTTAAGATTTGGACATTCTGGAAGTCAACGCGAGCTTCAAGCTGCAGAAACCTTTGGTTGTCAGAGTATGTGGTCGAGGTAGATGGAATGAACTGTATAGGAGTAGGAATGAACGGTGATGGTATATACGGTTCATCTTGAGGTGGTGGTGGTGGTAGACTGGTGGTTTGAGGTTGTGGAATTTCTGGTTGATCTACGGGAGCTGAAGATGATCCTTGCATGAACCTGTGACGTTTGGCCCGTTGCCTTGTCACTAGTTGAGCAACTTCCTCTTCTTCAAAATCAGACTCCTCCAATTCCCTGTTCACGCGCCTCCTCGAACCACCTTCATTTATAATCAATCTCGAACCATAAGTTCCAATTTGAATATCAGGAACTGCAGCTGCCGGAACTTCCGCTGATTCTGAGTCGGATTCCGAAGATGTTAATCCGTCATCTGCCCCTTCTGGCTCGTATTCCTCCACATCTCTAAAAATATCATCTTCATCTGCTGGTGGACTAAGCAGCTCACCAACCAATGCTGCTGCAACATCTTCATTGGCATGAGGCCCTGCCTCCCAAATTTCATTAAGCGTCTGGCTTAGCTGTTCAGCTTCTCTCGCAACATTTGAGGGCCCAGCTTCTTGAATATTTGAGGGCCCGGCTTCTGTACCTTCTGGTTGCTGGCTTGTCGAAGGCCTGGTTGCCGGAATTTGACTCGCTGCTGGTCTCTGGCGGCGTCTTGGATCACGTTGCCGAGCACGAGGCTGTTGTTGCTGTTGACGTTGCTGTTGTTGTTGCTGTTGACGTTGTTGCTGTTGTTGTTGTTGTGGAAACTCAACGACCTCTGCCTAGTTGGCATCTTCCGGGGCTTGAAAATCCCTATCCACAATAGCTCCGAACAATGGACGAGCAACAGGAACAGCCAATCTTCCTCGGTGTGAGGAACAATCAGCGAAAATCCTTTTGTCCAGGATGGCAACACTCTGAAAGTCGTTTGTTATTGGCAGGTTCGGCAAAAAGTGTCTGATCAACATCATAATGAATCTCGGATAGAGCAAAAACTGCTGATTTTCGGGAGCAGATATCTGATGAACAAACTCCGAAAAGATCATCTCTGAAAAACTATATGGGCGATTATACACCATTGCGACAATCCCCGATTGAATCTTTGCGACAATATAGTCAAACCCTGCCTTTTTCGCAGCAAAGCACACCATAAATACATGCGCCAAAAACCTCCATTGTCCTATCAATCCACTTTTCATGTATGACACTTTTGTCACATCGAGGCTGTACCCCATTCTTTGAAAGGCCGCTTGCCTTATATTCATCGGAAATTCTATAGGACCAGCTTCTTGTTCCTGAGTGCCCAACTGCAGCACTTGACGAATCATATCAGCCGAAAATACTAACGGCTGTCCTTCAATGCGAGTGCGTAGAACTGTCGGAGTGACCGAGCAGTCTACTTGCAAATGGTCATAAAATTGATGGATGTAGGGTAACACTAGCTGCACATTATGCCATAGTGCATGTCCGATCCTTGATTCAGCTAGAAAATCCAGTACTTCACGGAATCCCTGCGCCTTAGGGAGATTCATGTCTGGATTAAGGACCATATTATGCTTAGGGACAAAAGCGCGAATCGCCATATCTGCACAATAAATAAAACTGTTAGACTCATTAAAAATCAATAAACTTGTGTAAATTCAAATTTGTTTTATTTTGTACCTTTTTAAATACAAAATCTAACACAATTAAATTTCCACAAGTTTAATAAAATTTAAATTAAACAAAATAAATAAAGTACAGATTCGAAAGTAACAGATTCGAAGTGTCCATATTTGAATGTAATGGACAGATTCGAAGAGTCCCTATTCGAGTCTAATGGACAGATTCGAATATCATGGTCATCTCGAATCTAATGATAGATTCGAGAAACCCATGAACAGATTCGAAGGTCCTAGAACAGACTCGAAGTCCCGTCGGTTTTGTTTTCAACAAAAACCCAAGATTTTAACCGTTTTGAACTTAGTAATTCACATACATTAGTTCAACTAGGTTCTAATCATTGATTTATGCTTTTAATTTGATCTTTTATAGGTCCAAACTTGGCAATTTAGCAAAAACCCTATTTCAACCCACAAAACTTCAAAATTCGATGTTTTAGCCTAAAATTGTGTATAAAACTACACAAATCTTGTACAATCCGGTTGATTATACCTAGTTGTATCTGTAGAATCGAAACACCAAGTAAGAGAGTCGACAAAATGTCGTTTAGAAGAAATAAGATAGATTCGAGAATAGATTCGAGATCGCCACAGTAGACTCGAGTGTATAGATTCGAAAACAGTAAGGTCTTAAATGACTTCACTGTTGACCTATTTATACCACCAACCCTCGATTCTAAACATAGACTCGAATCTACTGACAGATTCTAAGTCTTACCGCTTCGAGTCTGTCTTAGATTCGAAACCACCAATACTTAGAAAAATTTTCGAAAATTTTGAAATAAATTCAACTTTTCCAACTTTTTTTCTACGGTATCGTGTAACCAGATAAACTATGCCAATTCTTTTACCCTAAGCTCAAGATAGTTCACGCATTGTTTATTTTACCCAACTTTGAATGCACCCTCAGTAACTTTTGACCTTTTACCTAAGTAAAAATTAAACTAAACTAAAATGAAATAAAATAAACTAAGGTAAAAATAAAATAAAATAAAGTAAAATAAAATTTTGACCTAAAAATTTAATCTAGACTTAAGAAAAAAATTTACAATCTAAGCTAAATACTTAACAACATATTTTTGATGAGTATAGTCTAAGAAAGGTTCAATCAGATAGCGATGTCTGATACTAACTTTCAGTACTTAAACTTTCACACTTAGGAATTTTTGATTCCTTTGATTGTTTGTTGTGACATACCTATTTAGCCGATTGTTGGTATTTTACCCCGTTAAACATTCTACATTTCGGAATATCCCTTGGCCTTTTTATTTATCAGGAAATTATCTTACGTGACTCAGACATAGACATACTTTTATGATCAAGGCACACAGACAAAGATTCTAACTTGTTGGTATTTGCAAACTTTCTTTAAAAGACAAACATCGGACACAGGTCTGTATTTTCATACAACAAAGTGTCTTAGTTCGCCTCAAGGTTTTCTTTTAAAGTTAGCAGAGAGCGGTGACAGGTCTGTACTGACGTACAACAAAGTGACATGTCTGCTAACCCGAATCTAAACAGAGACAACAGGTCTGTACTTACGTACAACAGAGTTGCATGTTTTCGACTCTCAGTTTTACATGATATTTCTATTCTTTCCATTTTCAGATGTATTTGATGTTGCCATACATCCCCAGAAAGTTTGCATACCTCATTTAGACTCAATGTTTGTATGTCTTGTACATAAAATTTAAGACCGATTGGTCATATATCTAAGTTAGTGACACGCTTGACTATTTCTAGAATATTTTATTAGCCTTGAGATTCCCTATATGTATTATGCCTACCAACACATCAAACTAACTCAAGTATAACACTTAGGATTTAGTTGCATTATGTGTGAAAGCCTAAATACTTAGAGTCTGTAAAGACGGTGCTAATTTTCGTCACTTTGAACCTATGTATCTAAGACCTAACTCTTTTTGCTGATATTCTCTTTTTTTGTATTTTTGTAATTTTCTCTCTTTTTTTCTTTTATTTTTTCATAAAAAAAGCAGTAAAATGAGCTAACCTACTAACTTACTAAACATAGAAACTTACTAAAAATAGCAACTTTCCTAAATTAGCAGATTACTGAAAAGAAAGAAAAACTACTACTCTACAATAAAATAAAATAAACTTACTACTACTAAGGTCAAATTACTCTGGGTTGCGCATTCCATTCAGTTGAATTAAATACTCAAACCGTGACTTATCAAACGCTTTGGTAAATAAATCTGCATTATTATCTTCTGTTGCCACTTTTACCAGTTTGATTAAGTTCTTTTCAGCACAATCACGAATAAAATGATGCCTTATGTCTATGTGCTTTGTTTTACTGTGTTTAACTGGATTATTAGTTATAGCAATTGTAGATTGATTGTCTATCCTAATAGGAGTTTGGGTGTAAGCCAAACCGTAATCCCGCAATTGTTGTTGTATCCACAGAACCTGTGAGCAGCAACTACCAGCAGCAACATACTCGGCCTCGCACGTTGAAATGGCTACCGATGTTTGTTTCTTGCATTGCCAGGATACCAATCTCCCTCCTAGGAACTGACCACCTCCAGTTGTAGATTTGCGCGTCAAGCTGCATCCTCCGTAGTCAGAATCCGTGAATGCTTCCAACTCTAGATCTCCCTCCGCGTGATACCAAAGTCCCAGCTTCGGTTTCGACTTGAGGTATCGTAGAATCCGCTTCACAGCTTTCATATGCATCTCCTTCGGATTCGCTTGAAACCTTGCACAAATACAAACGAAACATTTATTCAGGTCTTGAAGGCAGTTAATACATAATGACCCAATCCTCGGCCCGATATAAAAGTTCGGATCCCACATTGGTATCAACTTTCAGTCCCCGGCCCGAGATTGTGATTCAACTTGATCGGCGTGCTGAAGGTGGGCAGTCACTTAGTTCCCTCATCCCAAAACCGTTCTAATTTCATAGACATACTTATTTTGATGGATAAACATCCCTTCCTTCTTTTGGTTCAACTTGTAACCCTAAAAGAAATTCACCCCATAGCACTCATCTTGAGTTTAGACTTCATCCCACCTTTTCGAAATCTTTGCACATCTGTTCGTCTGATGATCCAAAAATGATATCATCGACGTACACTTGTACCAAGATAAAGTGTTCCCCCTTCCTCTTCACAAATAGAGTACTATCTATCCTACCCCTTTCAAAACCGTTTTCTAAAAGATGGTTGGATAAAGTCTCATACCACGCCCTAGGTGCCTGATGTAATCCATAAAGAGCCTTATCTAAGCGATATACTCTATCAGGATATTTAGGATCTGTAAATCCGGGCGGTTGTTCTACATATACCAAATCCTTCACTTTCCCATACAGAAAAGCACTCTTAACGTCTAGTTGATATACCTTAAAGCCTTTGAAGGAGGCAAACGCTAGAAACAACCTAATGGCTTCTAGCCTTGCTACTGGTGCAAAAACTTCGTTGTAATCGATTCCCTCCTCTTGGTTGAAACCCTTTACAACTAATCTCGCCTTGTTGCGCGTGACTATACCCCGATCGTCTCTTTTGCACTTAAAAACCCATTTGGTTCCTATGGCAACTTCCCCTCGAGGTAATGGAACTAACTCCCACACTTCTAGTTTCCAAAATTGCGAAAGTTCTTCCTGCATCGCTTCAACCCAAGAGTTATCCTTAAGTGCCATTTGCACATTCTTAGGCTCTACTTGTGATATGAAACATGAATAGAGACATGTGTGATATGCCTCGGAGTCATTTATCATCGACAACAACACAGTGTTGTTATTTAAACTACTCCTAGTCCTCACACCCTCGTTAGGATTTCCTATGATGCTTTCTATTGGATGGTTCTTGTTAATCCTAGAGGTCTCTATTTCATCAACCCTTAGATTATCTCCTAAGTTGGATCCTATTTCACCTAAAGGGGGAACAGGCTCAGCTTCTACATTTTCCTCCTCACGGACGTTTTCCTCAGAGTTAGAACTTGAAGCTTGAGTCTGATTCTCAGTGTTAGGTGCCTCTTGATCAGCAACTTCTGGAGATCCATCTACAGTCGCAGTAGGCTCGGACGTAGATTCGAACGTGGTCCTTGGAAAGATTTGGCCATCGTCGTTCAGATGCAACGTCGCCATGTCCTTCTCGATTGTACCTGCATTATCATCCAGAGGAATGTTAAATGACTCAAATAACTTATCATAGTCAAATATCCATTCCGGACCAGTTTGGGGTTCATGTGTATAACTTGTGACTTCAATGTTATACACAATCTCCACAGTACCAGTTGTTTTGTTAAACACCCGTTTGTTTGGTGAGTTTGGCACATAACCTAGGAAGTATCCTTCGTCAGCCTTTTCACCAAACTTCGGTTGATGTTTTGTTCTTAAAAGTGTGCATGGTACTCCAAACGGTTCGAATCCAGTTAAGTTAGGTGGCCGTTTGTTCAAAATTTCATAGCATGTTTTGTTCAATGATTTGACTGTAAGGACTCGGTTTAAAATGTGGCACGCGGTATTCACTGCCTCCCCCCAAAACATGGTAGGAAGCTTTAAATCCGAAAGCATAGTCCTTGCAGCCTCAATCAAAGTTCTATTTTTACGTTCGGCCACCCCATTCTGTTGAGGTTCATATGGTGCACTGAATTGATGCACTATGCCCTTTGATAGGCAATATACACCAATTACAGTGTTTTTGAATTCAGTTCCATTATCACTACGAATATATTTAACCCTAGTTCCGTATGAGTTCTCCACTTGGTCCAAGAACCCGATGAGCCTTGCAGCCGTCTCGTCCTTCGTACGTAAAAAGAAAACCCAAGAAAAACGTGAGTAATCGTCGGTGATAACTAAGCAGTACCAACTACCTCCAATACTCCTTTTGTTGATTGGGCCGAAAAGGTCCATGTGCAACAGATCGAATGTTGAGGCTATGGAATTCTGCTTCTTGGACTTGTGTGTCTTCTTGTGCTGTTTGCCCTTCATGCAAGGTAGACACTTATCCTCGAACTGAAAACTTTTCATGGGCACACCCTGCACCAGTCCATGCTTCGTAATGTAATTCATCTTCCTCAGGTGCAGGTGAGCCATGCGTCTGTGCCACAGTACGGATTCCGTCTCCGAAGCTTTGGATAGTAGACAAATTGGCCCCATCGAAGTCTCTGGCTTGTTCATATCCAGCACGTACAAGTCATTCTTCCTTGGCGCCCGCATCAACACCCATGCATTCTTCAGGAATTTTGAATCCAGGCTTTAGCACTAACGCCTCAGTGTCAGTAAATAACACCGAGTTCTTCTTATCACAGATTTGAGAGACACTAATGAGATTATGAACCAGTTTATCAACGTGATAAACTTGATCCAAAGTAATCGTCCCATTAGTGACTTCTCCAGTTCCAGTGATATTTCCACCATTGTTACCCGCGAATGATACGAATCCCCTATTACCTCCCTTGAAGTCTGTGAGTAGACTTCTTTCCCCCGTCATGTGCCTGGAGCAACCACTGTCGACGAACCACTTGTTGTTTGGACCGGTAGTTATCTCCTGCACATGAAAGAAAGGAGGTTAGTTATCACGGGGAACCCAAGCCATGACTGACTTGGTAATACCATTCTCGTCCACATACGTGAACTCTTTCAAGTACCCATCTCGCCTTTCAGGTGACTTGGGCCTTTGAACTGAATTCTGTTGTGGTGCCGAGTGATTTAAGTTCACTCTTTGCCGTGGTGTAGGCATTTGTTGTGAAGCTCTGGAATAATTTCTATTATATGCCATTTCTGACTGTGATCCTTGAGCTCTTACCGGTGCATATTGTCTAACTGGAGTATGAGACCTAACTGGAGTATGTGACCTGCTAGGTGTGGTGCTCCTATAGACTTGTTGTGGTGCTGACCTAGATTGATTAAAGACACGATTCGGTGAATTTGTCCTAATCACTTCCTTTGGTCCAACCTTAACCGGTGTGTTTTTCACAACTTGTTTGGGTGCGGCCTGCACAGTTTTCTCGGTAGGTTGAGAACTGCTGTTGCTTGCCACACTGGGTGAGGGCTTAACAGGTGTTGGGTTCACTGTCTTAGGGATAACATCTGCTTTCCTAAGTGGACAGTGAGAAGCAACATGCCCTTTCTCGTGACATCTAAAGCAAGACATCTTATCCATGGACTTTTTGGTTGTTCCCTTAGATCTAGGTGTCTCACTAGTGTCTACTTCCTTTGGTACCGCTATGATGTCTGACTCGTCGACCTGGTCAGCCCATGAAATTTTCTGTTTTCCTGCAGGTGTTTCACTGGAGGAAGACACAAATTTCACTTTCTTGACCTTGACGGTTGAGTCAGCCACCTGAGGTGTATTTTCAACTGTAGGCTCTGGTGTCGGTTCAGGTAGGTCCTCTAAGTCTACAGACTTGTCAGTTTTCTCCTGAGGCTGAGGCACATAATTAGCATTGAAAGGTGGAGGAATTTCGTGAAAACCTAGACCTACAGGCTTCTTAGACTGTCTTTGGGCATCTAAGACTTTTCCTAGATTTAGGCTCGAATTCCTAAACTTTTCCAGCTTACTATTTGCCTCTGCTACCTTAACCTTGGTCTCGGCTAGCTCTATATCCTTGTCCTTAAGACTTTTTGTTAAGGCCTCTACGTGCTCATACATTAATTCTATCCTAACACACTGCTCGCTGAGTTTGTCTTTTAGAACTACCACGTCTTGAGCATCAGCCTTAAGCCTTTCTTTTAAGTCTTGCTTTATATCATTTAGGCTAGCGTTTTCAATTTTTAAGTTCTCATTTTGAGCAGCTATGGTTTTATGTGATTCTAAGACTAGATTTAACCTATCATTAGAAGTAGCACACAAAGCACATAATTCACGAAATAAAGAATAAGACAGACTAACCTTTGAGTTATCAGATTCCACGTTGGCCATCTGAGCAGCAAACTCCAGCATTGTCTGACCATTCGCCTTTTCAACCCACATCGGACTGTTTTCCCTTGTGGTCTGCTCGTCTTCTTCACAACCATTCTCAGTAACTTCAGCCATGAAAGCTCTAGCATTGGACTCAGGATGTGAACTCCAGTCATAGGTACCATCTAGCTGTCTGTCAGAAGTGACATTGGATAGTAGACCCGCTAGATTGGCTTGACCAGAAGAGGAACTCGGAAGGTATCTTTGTTGGGACTGATTTTGGTACTGTCCTTGATGCTGACTCTGTCCTTGGTATGTCTCTACCTTCGGTCTTTGACACTCCCTGGCGAAGTGTCCCAATCCCTGACAGTTGTAGCATTTGACCTTAGACTTATCAAATCCTATCCCTTTGTTGTTCATTTGCAGATTCCTCCCAGTTCGCTTGATGAATCTTTTTACCCTCTGGGTCACCATGGCCAGTTGCCACTTAAGATCCATTTCCTCTAAGTCATCAGGGTCGACCTGATCGTAATCTTCATCCCATAGAGCTGGGTCATTGATTTTCCCTTGAACACAATTTCCATAAGCTGCCACAAAGGAAGCAAGCAGATTCAAATGTTCTTCTGCTGACTTTGCGCTCATCGGCATCTTCGAATAGCTCTGACTTGTCGATGGCTGTTGGACTTGAGGTTGCGGTTCTTCCGATCTTCCTAACCCTAAGAACGCGCGATTCAGTGAGTCTTTGGACTCTGGTGGCGATGACGTTTCTCCGGTGAAAAACGCTGTAGCACTCTTCGGTTCAGCTGTCACTGATGATTTAGATGTCTTTCCAAAATACATTGCCGGATTCTGGACTTGCTCGTAATCAGTCTCAGCCTTAATCATCTCGAAGTGATATGCCCTCAACGTTCCCACAATGTCATCAAGTGATTGAGTATAATATTTGTCCTCATTCAGCTTAATCATTGCCACGTACATAGCCCATTTGGCTGGTAGGGCATCAAGAAGCTTGTTGTTCTTGTCAGTGTCCGAATACTCAATTCCATGACTTTCAAGTTCCGTTATCAGATGATAGAACCTTGTGATAATATCATCCAACTGTTCATCCTTAATTGCCTTGAAAATCGCAAACTGTTGGGTCAACAGCTCTGTACGCTTTCTACGCACCCGAGGATTACCTTCACACCTTTTCTGGAGAGACTCCCAAAGTTCCTTCGACGTCCTTTGAGTCCGAAATGTGTGTAAAATATCTTGAGGTAAAGCCATACGGATTATGGAGAAAGCTTTGTTTTCAGCTTCAAATAGTTTCTTGTCATCCTCTTTCATCATCTGATATGACAAGACCTTTTGACGGCCTTCAACTTCAGATACTGGCGGAATGTACCCTTCATCTATGCACACCCACATGCGCATATCATTGAATCGTACAAAATCTGTAAATCTGTCCTTCCACCAGTAATAGTCCTCAACTTTCATCAGCTTAGGCGGTGCATTTGCCTTCCCAACTTCGTGATCCATCTCAAGGAATTTCTGAAGATTGGACATCTTTTCTGAAACAAATTGAATTTGAACTTAATTAATTTAATTCGAAACTGATTTAGACTAACTTATTCGAATCTAGATAGATTTGAAACTAATTAAGATTAAATCTTTTGAGATTAAATTTGATTAAGTCTTAAAAGTCAATTAGATTCGAAATTATGTCAGATTCGAACAACTCCTTAGAATCGATGGTCCTTAGAATCGAAGGCTCAGCAGATTCGAATTTCAGCAAAATCGAAACACAGATTCGAAACAGTACCAGACTCGAAATAAACTCGAAACTACTATAGACTCGAGATCCTATTCGAATGAAGTAACAGATTCGAAACAAAGTAGACTCGAAACTCTCTGAAATTGACTCGAAAGGAGCGTATTTAGGTTAGACTCGAGACTAAAGTGAAACCCTAATTACCCCTATAGATTCGAGCGCCGCAAACTCGAAAAACGGCTAACACGTTGATTTTTTGACGTTTTACAGATTAAATCACTATTTTTCAAACGAAAAATAATGATTTCGACCAAAAACGTGAAAAACGACAAAGTGTTTCCCGAATATGAATTTGCTAAGCTCAAAAACACGTTTTTGAGAGCAAAACCGTCCAACTAGCGTCAAGAAACCTAGAATGTATCTGATGAACACGAAGAACACCAAGAACACTCCGTAGGCTCTGATACCACTTGTAAGGTCTACGACTGCAAGATCTATCTAGACGCGGATCCGTGAACGAGTGCGGAATCCTCGTTGACGGTTAGACGGACAACTCTCAACCAACGGAACACGGAGACTATTAGACGCTGAACGAACGACACACGAACGATCCTACGTACTAATTCTCTCCGAAACGGCACTCACCTAGCTGATAAACTCGAGATCGCCCTTTGCTTAATCCCTCACGAATTCTGCAAAAAGTCTCTTAATGATTCGAGTCTATCCCTAATTATAGACCCTGATTCGAGTCTGATGTGGGCCAAACTCGAATCTGGCCCAAGGCCCATTCGAGTCTGTCCATATTGACATCCTCGAATCTAGCCCATTCGAATCTAAGGTCTCATTCGAATCTATCTCAGATTCGAATGTATTCCCTTAAGTAATTCGAATCTAGCCAAAATACTTAAACTCTTAAGTAATAAAACTTATGATATTACCTTATGATTGATTTTATCTTTGAACTTTATGTTTGAACTTCTTGTAATACGTTACATCAAGTTCAAACATACAAACACTAATAAGCATCAATCATATATAATATATATATATAGCAAACACATGCTAAATCACAATGTAAGACCACTTAGACTGCTATCGTCACACGGGATGTACCAACAACTTATGCCTTATTTCAATTGCAAAAGCCCGAAAGCATGTTGCCAAGGGTTGCTCTGCATATTTAGCCTACGCTGTCGATGCTAAGGCTGAGATTCAATCTCCTTCCACCGTTCCCGTTGTTTCTGAGTTTCCAGATGTCTTTCCAGAAGATATCTCAGGATTGCCACCTGATCGTCAAGTGGAATTCTGTATTGATCTCATACCTGGAGCTGCTCCAATAGCAAAAGCTCCATACCGTTTAGCCCCTGCTGAAATGCAGGAAATGATGAAACAATTACAGGAGTTGCTCGATAAGGGTTTCATATGCCCAAGTTCTTCTCCATGGGGCGCTCCTGTGTTGTTTGTTAAAAATAAGGATGGCACATTACGTATGTGCATCGATTACCGCGAACTCAACAAAGTCACCATCAAAAACAAGTACCCGTTGCCCCGGATTGATGATCTCTTCGACCAGTTACGAGGCGAAAGCTACTTCTCGAAGATTGATCTTCGTTCGGGTTATCATCAACTCAAAGTACACCCAAATGATATTCCAAAGACGGCTTTCAGAACTCGTTACGGACATTTCGAGTTTCTGGTGATGCCGTTCGGTCTTACAAATGTGCCGGCTGCTTTCATGGATCTTATGAATAGAGTCTGCCGGCCAATGCTCGACAAATCTATCATCGTGTTCATCGATGACATCCTCATGTATTCAAAGACCAAGAGAGGATCATGCTACACATCTGCGAGAATTGCTAGAGTTGCTGCGCAAAGAGCGACTTTATGCCAAATTCTCGAAGTGTGAATTCTGGTTGAGGCATGTACGTCTCAACATTCCAAACAATTTCATAATCCTTATACTCAATCATAAACTCTTTGTTAACTTGTACTTACTCAATATTCAATTCAGATCCAATGCTTGGGGCACGTGATATCTGGTGCTGGGATTGCTGTTGATCCTGCAAAGATCGAAGCTATCCAGAACTGGGAATCACCCCGCAATGCCTCAGAAATTCGTAGCTTTCTGGGATTGGCTGGTTATTACCGCCGATTCATCAAAGATTTCTCCAAAATCGTCGTTCCGCTTACAAAGCTTACTCGTAAAAACCCAACTTTCGTTTGGAAAAAAGAACAACAAACGGCTATTGACAAATTGAAGCAGCTACTAAGTGAAGCACCAGTATTAGCCCTGCCTGAAGGGAACGAGGACTTTGTAGTCTACACAAATGCATCAGGCATGGGTTTGGGTGCTGTTTTGATGCAAAGAGGAAATGTCATAGCATACGCTTCTAGACAACTCAAACAGCATGAGAAGGATTACTCTTCTCATGATCTAGAGCTAACTGCTGTGACTTTCGCTCTCAAACTTTGGAGGCACTACTTGTATGGAACCAAGTGTCAGCTCTACACCGATCACAAAAGTTTAAAGTATATATTAAGTCAGAAGGACTTGAATATGAGGCAAAGAAGGTCAATGGAGCTGATTAAAGATTACGACTGCGAAATCTTATTCCATCCCGGAAAAGCAATGTGGTTGCTGATGCTCTAAGCAGAAAGGCCTACTGCAAGGCGTATTGCTATGCCTTAACTTTAACGATACTGACATCAACAATCATAGACGATGTAAGAGCTGCTCAATTGTAGGCTCTAAAGGAGGAGAATGTAAAGAATGAAGATGTCAGAATTCAAATACCTTTAATGCAAGATGATGGAACCGGACTGAAGGGTGTGTACGGCAGAGTTTGGGTTCCTAAGTTTGGGGACATGCGTAATGTAATTCTTGAAGAAGCTCACCAATCCAAGTTCTCAATTCATCCTGGTAGCACAAAAATGTACAACGACCTGAAAGCAGATTTCTGGTGGCCAGGATTGAAAAGAGATGTCGGTCAATACGTGGAGAAGTGCAGAACCTGCAGATTGGTCAAAGCAGAACACCAACAACCCTATGGTAGTATGCAACCTCTTCCTATCCTAAAATGGAAGTGAGACCATATTACTATGGATTTCATAACTAAGCTGCCCAAAACTCGATGTCAACATGATGCCATTTGGGTCATTGTTGACCGTCTGACAAAATCTGCTCACTTCATTCCAATCCGAGAAACTTACTCACTGGACCGTCTTGCCCAGATCTACATGAACGAAGTCGTCATTAGGCATGGTGTGCCTAAGTCTATTGTCTCTACCCGAGATAGTAGATTTACTTCCAACTTCTGGGCTGCCTTACAAAATGGTCGTGGTACTCGTATCACAATGAGTACTGCTTATAGACCTCAATCTGATCGACAGAGTGAAAGGACGATCTTAACTCTGGAAGACATGCTCAGAGCCTGTGTCATGGATTTAGGTGGTAACTGGGACGATCACCTCCCATTGGTTGAATTCTCCTACAACAACAGTTACCATTCAACCATCAAGATGGCACCATTCGAGTTCCTGTATGGCAGAAAGTGTAGAACTCCAACTTGTTGGAGAGAAACAGGAGAAACTCCAATAGCTGGACCAGCCTTATTGCAAGAAACCAACGAAAAGATACAACTCATTCGGCAGTACATGAAAACGGCACAGATCGACAAAAGAACTATCACGATCGCTGTCATAAAGCGATAGAGTTTCAAAATACTTACAGGTTTCTCCGATGAAGGGTGTTACAAGATTCGTTAAGTGAGGAAAGTTATCTCCTCGATTTATAGGACCCTTCCGGATACTGGAAAGAGTTGGGAATCAGTCCTATCACTTAGACTTACCTGATGAGTTAGCAGGTGTTCACCCGGTCTTTCACGTTGGATACTTAAGAAAGAGTCTGGTGCCCGGAAGGGAACCTTGGACTGATCATTCAGAGATAGAAATTGACGAACAACTAAGGTTCGTTGATGAGCGGGAGTGTATACTGGAAAAAAAAGTCAAGAAGCTAAGGAACAAAGAGATCAAGATGGTGCTGGTCAAATGGAAGCATCATCGGGGAGCTAATCATACTTGGGAATCGGAAGAAGACATGAAGACTAAGTACCCAAGTCTATTTAGCGCAGCATGACTTCGCGGACGAAGTATAGGCGTGGCGGAGCCCATGCTGTAACATCCCAAATTTTAAGTTCATGTAATTTACAATTTTAAGGACTTAATTATTGTATTAATGGATGATTATATCAATTTAAGTTAATTTTGATCATAATATCAGTTGAATAAGAAAATACGAAGTTGAGGGGTGTATAATGCAAATGAGTCAAAATAGAAGTAAAAGAAGGGAAATCCTTCATTTTTCAAAACCCACTCTCTCTCTAACCGTACTCTCTCTCTCTCTCTCTCTCTCTCTCTCTCTCTCTCTCTCTCTCGACTTCAATCCAAAAACACCCAAGAAATCCTTGAATTGAAGTGCAAAAATCTGGAATCAAGCTTATTGGAAGGAACTATAAGCATTACAACAAACGTTTTGAGGTAAGATTCACACAAAACTTGCAATTTTGGTGATTATTGGTTCGGTTTTTATGAGAACCGATTTTTAAGATTGGTGATGCAAATGTTAATGCATGTAATATATTATGATTGATATGTTAAAATCGAGTATTGATGTTGTAGTATATCAAATTTCAGAATCAGATTCCACCTCTAAGTATGATTTTGAGATAAGTGTGTGTTTTAGTGTGTGTTCATCGGTGCATGATGAAAAATGGACATAAATGGGTTGATTTGGTATGTTAGTGTTATAATATAAGTTAAATGAGTACATTTAAGTTTATATTTGCAAATTTAGTTACTGAAACATGCAAAAATGGTCAAAAATGCAAATCTGGAAAATATTGGAAATTTTACCAAGTATGAACTCGGTCCGGATCTGTCCGAGTTCGGACCATATCAAGTTCGGACCTGTTCATCCATTTCGGACCAATAGCAATTCGGACCAAAACCCATTTCGGATCAATGACTAATTCGGACCATACACAATTTCAGACTACCCTATTTCTGTAAGACCCATGATTTCTCAAAGGTCTCAAGTCTAGGCCCAGTAGCAATGCAATATCAATCAGGAAACTAAGATAAAATTAACAGTGCGGAATTAAAGTTAATTACAATCAGAGACAATTTTAAGTAATAGGGTACAGACTTCTAAACTATTACATCAAAGCACAATGTAAACTAGCCCCGAACCCCAAAGCTCAATCATCTAACAATACCAAGGTGTTGAAACAGGTTCTAAAGCACTTCAAGCTCTATTAGAGTCCTGACCTATGAACTAGGTCCAGGCAATCCTTTGCCTTTACCTGAAAAATAATGCAACAACAGGGTAAGCTTATTTGCTTAGTGAGATTGTAGAATTTCACATTTAACATGCAATTATGAATACGGAAAGCGCATGCACTGCACTCGGCTCATGCACGACTCAGCTCTATTGCTTATGCACTGCACTAGGCTCATGCACAGCTCAAATCTCGAAGGGACATTTAAATGCTCTTTCGATGCGCGACTTTGCTCAGCTCCCAGTTATAAAACTGTTGTTGCTCTTGAGACTTTTAGACAAATTCATAAGGAATGCTCGAATGATGAGAACTCCATACACACGCATCATTAGTGGGGATCAGCCACGTACTGGGCTAGCTACCAGTAATTGCTATATGGGTATCATCAGAATGCTCAGCTCTAGCTACCCTCTGTGCTTTCATCACGTAAATCAGCACATCATAAGCCTAACATTAATCCAACACTGAGCAACAGCGGTGGTGTTAAGCTTAACAATCAAGTGACTCGTCAAAGAATAGAAGCTACAAGAATAAATGATCGGCTCAACAATTCATAGTAATCATGGCAATTATCAATATGCTCAATAAGATCAGAATGCCAATAAAATCAGGATCATGCAACAAAAGTCTCAATTCACATAATTTGCAGTTAAAGTAAAATCTACAACTCACAGTTATTTTGCACTTTCACTTTCTGGCTCTGGCTCTGTTGCTCACAATCTGTAGTGGATTAGAACCACTATCTGACTTACATCAGACTTTCAGATGCTTGCCATTTTGCTTGTTGCTCAATCTGTTAATAATATCATTTCTGATATTTATTAGCCTTTATATCATCTGAATAGTATATTCAGTATTCATTCGTTGTCCTTTAATCTCGTAGTCTCAATATAATCAATTCTTTCATTCGTATTCTTGGTTAATTAATATTCTCTAAAGATCAATATATATATATATATATATATATATATATATATATATATATATATATATATATATATATATATATATATATATATATATATATATATATATATATATATATATATATATATATATATATATATATATATATATATAATCATTAAGCCAATTATTTTGTTATTTTATGTGTTGTATAGGTGTTTTATTCAAGATATTCAAATTTAGGGAGTGGGTTTCGACTTTATGTATCAAATTCAAACATGCATCACTAAATTCGAACATATCTCACTAAATTCGAACCCATCTTCGAATTTAGTATCAAATTCGAATGTACATCACTAAATTCGAAGGCTAATCTCGAACATATAGACAAATTCGAATTCCTATTCGAATTTAAGGTAAAAATTGAATTCTTGGTTCGATTCTAGCTATATTCGAGTTTGTTCTTGGCATTTCGAAATTGTTTATCTTCTACAGCTTTAAAACATACATATCTAAGTTAAAAATCACGAATATACTAAGTTTTAAGCCTAGGTTCATTTATATTATACTTATTCCAGTTAAAACTCAAGTTAAATTGGCATTAATCACACAAAATTATTCAAATTCGAATTTATTGTTCAATAACCAAAAATAAGAAAACTTAAACGTAAATTCTTACCTCAAATTCGTATGTAATCATACATGCAACGATAGATTGTTGTAGTGCTCTTCGAGACCTTTCCGATGATGTATAAATCTTGATAATCAGTCGATCGGTTTGGGAGATAAATTAGAAAGAAGTAGAGAGAGTAGAGAGAGAAAGTAGAGAGAGAGAGTAGAGATAGAGTCAGATCTGATTTCTGACCTTTAATTACGTTTATATACTTCAACTAGTTATATTTGCTACTTAACTCACTATTACTTTTGTATCTTATATCTCTTTTATTTAATTATCTTTAATAATTTATTAAATCATAATTTAAATATTTATATAATTTTATTAAATATTTCAAAACTTAATTAAATTATAATTTAAATAATGTAATAAAATTACATTATTGGTTCGATAATCAGATAATAGATTAGGCTAAAGACTAGGTTGTTACAGAATGGGCTCCACCACGCACAAACTTCATCCTCGAAGTTAGCTTAGTTCGAACAGACTTGGGTAGATAGCTTTTATGATATCTCTTGATTTCCCAAAACTGATGCGAACCTTTGTGGTGTTTCCACTGAACGAGCACCATTTGTATTTCATGATTTATGTTTCTTTGAGATTCACAAGAACAAGAAACTCAAATTTCTCCTCGGAGTTCATATTTAATTCATTGTTTCGCTGTTATGTAATTGTCTTTGATCATTTTAGGAGTGCTGGTTATCAGTTATATATTCACTTTGTGGACTTTTGAGATTTAATTTTATATCTCATTCAATTCGGCTAGCATCTGTTGGTACATCCTGTGTGACGATAGCAGTCTAAGTGGATTAGCATTTTAGTTTAAGTAATACTGCAAAGCATTGAATATTAACGAGTATTTGATTTAAGTGTTTATATATGTTTGATAGTTATTGATTGTATGGTTGAACTTGATATAATGAATTACAGGAAGTTCAAACATAAAGATCAAAGATAAAATCAAACATAAGTTAAAAACATAAGTTTCAAATATAAGTTTAATATGTGAAAGTCGAATTTAGATTAAATTCGAATTCACAGGTAAACAGGAATCGAATCTGTCAGCAGATTCGAATGTGTTTCATGAGGCAGATTCGAGAATGTCAAGGGGACAAACTCGAATGGGCCTTGGGCCTGATTCGAGTTTGGCCCATGGCAAACTCGAATGAGCCTTTATAATTAGGGATAGACTCGAATCATTTGTAGACTTTTGCAGATTTCGTGTGAGTGATTACCAAAAGGCGATTTCGAGTTTATCAGCTTTGTGAGTGTTCTTTCGGAGAGAATCACCTAGTAGGTGCGTTCGTGTTCGTTCGTACAGCTTGTTGATAGTCTCCGTGTTTCGAGTGAGAGTTGTTTCCGTCAACCCGTTAACGAGGATTCCGCACTCGTTGACGGTCTCGCGTCTAGATAGATCCGTAGTGTGTAGACCTTACAAGTGGTATCAGAGCCTAAGGGGTGTTCTTCGTGTTCATCCTAGGTTTCTTGATGCTTTTGGACGGTTATTCTCTCAATTTTCGTGTTTGTCGAGCTTACCAACTTGGGATCCAGGAAATACTTTGCTATTTTTCATGTTTTTGATCGAAATCAATAATTTTCTTGGTAAAAATATTGATTTAATCCGAAAAACGTCAAAAAATCCAGGTATTAGCCGTTTTTCGAGTTTGTGGCGCTCGAATATGTTAGGAGTAATTAGGGTTTTTCTTAGTCTCGAGTCTAACCAAAAATCCCGCTCCTTTCGAGTTTGCATTCGAGTGTTTCGAGTTTAAAGGATTCGAGTTTGATTCGAGTTTAGACTAGAGTCGAATAGGAGCTTCGAGTTTGCTGGGGTTCGACTTTGATTCTTTCGAGTTTGCTTGGACCTTCGAATTTGGAGATCTTCGAGTTTGTCACCTGTTTCGAATTTAATTGACTTTAAGGACTTGAGTCGAATTTAATCCCAAACAGGCTTAAACTTAATTATATTCGAATTTAACTAAATTTGAAAGAATTAACTTAACTTAATTTCGAATTAAATTTATTAAGTAAAAAATTCAGTTACTTTTGAAACAATGACAAATCTTCAAAGGTTTCTGGAAATGGATCATGAGGTTGGGAAAGCTAATACTCCGCCTAAGCTGATGAAACTTGAAGACTATTACTGGTGGAAAGATCGGTTTGCCGATTTTGTGTGTTTCAACGACATGCGAATGTGGCTATGTATCGACGAGGGATACATTCCACCAACTGCTGAAGTTGAGGGAAGACAGAAGGTTGTCACCTATTCCATGATGAAGGAGGATGACAAAAAGGTGTTTGAAGCTGAGAACCGCGCATTTTCCATAATACGAATGGCATTACCTCAGGACATACTACACACATTCCGCAATCAAAAGACATCTAAGGAACTTTGGGAGACGCTGGAAAAGAGGTGTGAGGGTAATCCGAGGGTTCGGAGGAAGCGCATGGAGTTGTTGAAACAACAATTTGCGATTTTCAAGGCTTTGAAGGATGAGCAGCTGGACGATACCATCACCCGCTTTTATCATCTACTGACAGAGCTGGAAAGTCACGGTATTGAGTATAGTGACACAGAAAAGAACAATAAGCTTCTTGATGCCTTACCAGCCAAATGGGCGATGTACGTGGGTATGATCAAGCTTAATGAGGATAAGTATAATACTCAATCGTTGGAGGATGTAGTGGGAACACTGAGGGCTTATCATTTCGAGCTACTGAAGGCCGAGACAGATTATGGACAAGTCCAAAATCTAGCCATGTATTTTGGAGAATCAAAACCTTCAGGGGCAGCTGATATGAAGACTGCTACAGCGTTCTTCACCGGAGAAACGTCGTCACCAGCAGAGACTGACGATGCACAGAATAGAGCGTTCTTAGGATTTGCGAGACCGGAAGAACAACAACCTCAGGTAACACAGGCATCAACATCTCAGGGATACTCTAAGATGCCCATGAGCGCTAAATCGGCCGAAGAACATTTGAATTTATTGGCGTCATTTGTGGCCGCATATGGGAACTGCGTTCAAGGGAAAATAAACGATCCTGCACTCTGGGATGAAGACTACGATCAGGTAGACCCTGACGATCTTGAGGAGATGGATCTCAAATGGCAACTGGCCATGGTAACCCAACGGGTTAAACAATTCATCAAACGGACTGGGAGGAATCTCAATATGAATAATAAGGGGATTGGCTTTGATAAGTCCAAGGTCAAATGCTATAACTGTCAAGGCTTGGGACACTTTGCAAGGGAGTGTCAAAGACCGAAGGTAGATAATTACCAAGGGCAGAATCAACATCAAGGACAGTTTCAGAACCAATCTCAACAGAGATATCTTCCGAGTTCATCATCCAGTTAAGCCAACATAGCTGGTCTATTATCAAACGTCACATCAAACAGACAGATGGATGGTACTTACGACTGGAGCTCACATCCGGAATCTAACGCTAGAGCCTTTATGGCTGAGGTCACTGAGAGCGGATGTGAAGGGGAAGAGCAGAACATAAGAGACAGCAGTCAACACGACAGTAGTCCGATGTGGGTGGAGAAGTCGAATGATCAGACACTTCTGGAGTTTGCCGCTCAAATGGCCAACGACGAATCAGATTACACAAAGGTAAGTCTGAATTACTCTCTTCTCCATGAATTATGTATGTTATGTGTTACTTCTAATGACAGGTTGAACCTAGTATTAGAGTCACATAAAAATATATCTGCTCAAAATGAGTCATTAAAGACAGATAATGCTAGCCTGATTGATATTAAGCAAGATCTTAGGGACAAGCTTAAAGCTGATGCACAAGATGTCATAATTCTAAAGGACAAGCTGAGTGAGCAGTGTGTTAGATTAGAACTAATGTATGAGCATGTAGAGGCCTTGACCAAAGATCTTAAGACCAAAGAAGTAGAGCTAGCTGAAACTAAGGTGAAGGTAGCTGAGGCTAATAGTAAGCTAGAAAAGTTTAGGAACTCAAGTCTGAACCTAGGGAAAGTTTTAGATGCTCAACGCCAATCTAAAAAGCCTGTAGGTCTAGGATTTCATGAGATTCCTCCACCTTTTAATGCAAACTATGTGCCTCAACCTCAGGAGAAAACTGAGAAATCAGTAGACTTAGAGGAAATACCTGCACCAGTGTCTGAGCCTATAAAAGAAAATACATCTAAGGTGACTGATACTACTGTCAAGATTAATAAAGTCAAATTCGTGTCCTCCTCCAGTGAAATACCTGTAGGAAAACATAAAATTGATTTTAATGATTAGGATGATGAACCAGTCACAATAGATGCTCAAAAAGACCAAGACACTAGTGAGACACCTAAGTCTAAGGGCACACACAAGAAGTCCACTGACAAGATGTCTTGCTTTAGATGTCATGAAAAGGGGCATGTTGCTTCTAACTGTCCGATTAGGAAAATTGACGTTACACCTAAGACAGGGAAGCCAACACAAACTAAGCCTTCGACAAGTGTGGCGAGCACTAGTAGTTCTCAGAGTACCGAGAAAACTGTGCAGGCTACACCAAAACAAGTTGTGAAACAAATACCGGTAAAAGGTGGACCAAAAGAAGTGGTTAGGACTAATTCACCGAATCGAGTCGTTAATCAATCTAGGTCTGGTCCTCAACAACAATATAGGAGCACAACACCTAGCAGAGCATACACTCCAGTTAGGTCACATACTCCTGTTAGGCATCACACACCGGTTAGAGCTCACGGATCTCAATCTGAAATGCTATATAATCGAAATTATTCAAGAGCTCCACAACAAATGCCTACTCAAAGGCAAAGAGTGAATTTACATCACTCGACACCACAACAAACTCCTGTTCAACGACCCAAGTCACCTGAAAGGCGAGATGGGTATTTGAAAGAGTATAAGTATGTGGACGAGAATGGTATAACCAAGTCAGTTATGGCTTGGATTCCCCGTGATAACTAACCTATTTTCTTTCATGTGCAGGAGATAACCACAGGTCCAAACAACAAATGGTTCGTCGATAGTGGATGCTCCAGGCACATGACAGGGGAAAGAAGTCTCCTTACAGACTTCAAGGGTGGGAATCGGGGATTTGTATCATTCGCGGGAAATAAAGGAGGAAACATCATGGGTACTGGAGTGGTCACTAATGGGACGATCAAGTTGGATCACGTTTATCATGTTGATAAACTGGTTCACAATCTCATTAGTGTATCTCAAATCTATGACAAGAAGAATTCAGTGGTGTTCACTGACACTGAAGCGTTAGTGCTAAAATCAGGATTCAAGATTCCTGAAGAGTGGATATTGATGCGGGCACCAAGGAAGAATGACTTGTACATGCTCGATATGAACAAGCCGGAAACTTCGATGGGGCCAATCTGTTTGTTATCCAAAGCTTCGGAGATTGAATCAGTTTTGTGGCACAGGCGCATGGCACACTTGCACCTGAGAAAGATGAATTATATTACGAAAAATGGTTTGGTGCAAGGTGTGCCTATGAAGAGTTTTCAGTTCGAGGATAAGTGTCTACCTTGCAAGAAGGGCAAACAACATAAGAAGGCGCACAAGTCCAAGACTCAGAACTCCATAACCTCTACATTCGATTTGTTGCATATGGATCTCTTCGGACCAATCAACAAAAGGAGTATAGGAGGTAGTTGGTATTGTTTGGTTATCACTGACGATTACTCACGATTTTCTTGGGTTTTCTTTCTAGGTACAAAAGACGAGACGGCATCCAAGCTCATCGGGTTCTTAGTCCAAGTGGAGAATTCCTATGGAACACGGGTTAAAAGGCTTCGTAGTGATAATGGAACTGAATTTAAAAACACTGTAATTGGGGTATATTGCCTATCAAAGGGCATAGTGCATCAATTCAGTGCACCCTATGAGCGACAACAAAATGGGGTGGCCGAAAGAAAAAACAGGACATTGATTGAGGCTGCAAGGACTATGCTTTCGGATTCAAAGCTTCCTACCATGTTTTGGTGGGGAGGCAGTGAATACCGCGTGCCATATTTTAAACCGAGTCGTTACAGTCAAATCTTTGAACAAAACCTGTTACGAAATTTTGAATAAACGGCTACCTAATTTAATTGGCTTCGAACCGTTTGGGGTACCATGTACTTTATTGCGTACAAAACATCAACCGAAGGAGCTGGTGTATGTAGAACAGCCGCCCGGATTTACAGATCCAAAATATCCAGACAGAGTATATCGATTAGATAAGGCTCTGTATGGATTGCATCAAGCACCAAGGGCATGGTACGAGACTTTATCCAACCGTTTGTTAGAGAACGGATTTGAAAGGGGTAGGATAGATAGTACGCTGTTCGTTAAGAGAAAGGGAGAACACTTTATCTTGGTACAAGTGTACGTCGATGATATCATCTTTGGATCATCAGACGAACAAATGTGCAAGTCTTTTGAGAAGGTGATGAAGTCGAAATTTGAGATGAGTGCTATGGGCGAGTTGAATTTCTTCTTAAGGTTGCAAGTTGACCAAAAGAAGGAAGGAATGTTTATCCATCAGACGAAGTATGTCTACGACATATTAGACCGCTTCGGGATGGAAGGGACGAAACTGACAGCTCATTTCAGCACGCCGATTCAAGTGAATCACAATCTCGGACCGGGTACTGAAAGTGATACCGATGTGGATCCGACATTATATCGGGCCATGATTGGATCACTTATGTATTTAACTGCTTCAAGACCTGACATCATGTTTGCTGTATGTATTTGTGCTAGGTTTCAAGCTAATCCGAAAGAGATGCACATGAAAGCTGTGAAGCGGATTCTACGATACCTCAAGTCGAAACCGAAGCTGGGTCTTTGGTATCACGTGGAGGGAGATCTAGAGTTGGAGGCGTTCACGGATTCTGACTACGGAGGATGCAGCTTGACGCGCAAGTCAACAACTAGAGGTTGTCAATTCCTAGGAGGGAGACTGGTTTCCTGGCAATGCAAGAAACAGACGTCGGTAGCCATGTCAACATGCGAGGCCGAGTATGTTGCTGCTGGTAGTTGCTGCTCACAGGTTCTATGGATACAACAACAATTGCGGGATTACGGTTTGGCTTACACTCAAACTCCTATTAGGATAGATAACCAATCTACAATTGCTATAACAAATAATCCAGTTAAGCACAGTAAAACAAAGCACATAGACATAAGGCATCATTTTATTCGTGATTGTGCTGAAAAGAACTTAATCAAATTGGTAAAAGTGGCAACGGACGATAATAATGCTGATTTATTTACCAAAGCCTTTGATAAGTCACGGTTTGAATATTTGATTCAACTAAATGGAATGCGCAATCCAGAGTAAATTGACCTTAGTAGAATTTTTATTTCCGTTTATAGCTGTAGTCTTTCTTTCTTTTTATAGTAAGTTTGCTAAATTAGTGTGAATTCATATTTCATGCAATTCATACAACATAAAACAATTCATATGAACAATTATCAATCCAACACAATCTATTGAATGATTAAGAGAGAAAATATTACATTGGTGTTCTTGGCTTTCTTGCAAAGCAATCCTTCTTTTCTCTCTAATTCCAGCCGTGTATTTTTGTGTAATCTGAGATTCCTCTTTCAACAGTGCACATATCATTCCTATTTATAGTTAATACACAAGTATTAAGTATTTACACAAACAACCCCTAAACTATTTAGAATTTACAAACATATACAATATAATTGTTTCATCTCTATTATTTATTCCCAACATTCTCCCCCTTAGAGATGAACACAATTATTAAAATAATATTCATTTCAGCTCTACAAATATTGTCCCTAACAATCTCCCCCTTAGAGATGAAATCAATTTTCTGATAAAAGATCATTTCAGGGACTTTTTCGTGAATATTCTTCTTTTCTCTGATCTCTGAATCTTCTTCTTTTCTTTATTTGACTCTCTCTGATCTTCACATATCTTCTTCTCTGATCTTCTCTTTTCTTGTATTTTCTTGTAAGTACACTCCCCCTTGAATCCTGAATAGCTTTTTAATTCTCTCCCTTGATCAATTGTCTTGAGATGATGTAGCAATTGTCTTCAGTTGATTTCAAACTACTCAACAGTTGTTTCTGAAATTCAGCTTTTCTCCCCCTCATGATGATCATAAAAAATTATGAACATCATGCAAAAACTTCAGAAACATTAATTCAATGAAATTACAGTAGAAGAAATACAACAACAATTACAACTCAGAAATTATTACAAATTGATTTTCTCCCCCTTAAACTGACATCTCTCCCCCTATACAAAACAGATTTATCTCACCCCCTCAAAAAGTTCACTCCCCCTCGAATTGATATTATATCTTTTTAGAACAAAACAAAGCTTTACAACTTTGGGGAAAATGAAACACATTCATTTTGTGAGAAAACAAGTCCAGGTCCACATAGGATTCCTGTTTGCACAATAGACAAAATCTATGTGACCTACTTTCAGCGCTGGCATGATGTTAACACTGGTAGGATTTCCAAATAGTCATCGTGAAATCCTTTATCATGAAAGAATCACTCTTATTTGTTCCGGCTTAGTCACTTTGGACTAGCAGTTTATAGTCACGCAGACTGATAGACTCGATGTGTCCTAAAAGTGTATATAATTAGCTCTAGACACAATGTGCATCAAATGAAATTGGAGACCGGAGCAACTGTCTTCCTTGTTTCAATATCAATAATATCCAAATGATATATCGATAGAAATGTGTTATATCTCCGTGATTATTGAAACAGAAATCTTTTGAGAGATAACTGAGTAGTTGGTGGGGTTAAGTGCATGCGTCACTGGGTCCATGACGTCTTTTTCAATATCAAGTCACCTAGGGCTTGATAGATTATGTGGTTTACCCAGCAGACACAGTGTAGGTAGGATTTTATTTTCTTCAAATCCTTTCTCAACACTCAGCTCTCAGCATTTTTCAACTAAGCTCCCTCCGGCTCACTTTTAAGAAATGAATTCAGTCAGCTTTATAGCAAAAGCATGACCTGATGCACCACCATCTCCTTTCAATATCAATATCCCTCTCATTTACATTTTATCTCTGCTCGACCCTGTCAGTATCCCGTGATAACTGACACTTCTCAACTAATAAACCTAAAGAACCCTCACCCGCACAATCTATAGATGGTTTGCTTCTTGGGTAGGTCTTCCGGTTCTGGTTAGACCATAGAAGCGATATTTATGCCTATCACTCAGATTGGTGCATAATCGGAGTCAGCAGAAAAATTTTCAGCTTTGAAAGGTCATGAGATATGATGAAATCCAACTTATATGGTATTGGAGATGATATGCAGATAATTTTGGGAGATATCAGAATGAAATGGAAAATCTGATATATGATATGAAAAGAATAAGATTTTCTTGAAAGAATTAGCACATGGGAGATAACGGGAGAATCCAGTATAAATTGGAAGAGTTCTAACAAAAAGAATCTCAGAAGAAATGAGATTATAAAAATCAAAGAGATTAGATCAATTAATCTCAAAGATAGATTCAGAGATTCATAAAAAATTTCTTTTCAGCTCAAAAACTCTTTTTATGTGTGTGTAAAATATTTTCGTGAAAAATCACACATAGTTTTGAAAAATGTCATCGTCAAAGTGCATCTGAAACTCCCCCTGGAAATAAGCACACGCAGCTAGTCAACTCATAAAAATGAAATCAGGAGCAAAAAATTATAAAAATAAAACTCCCTCTTTGTCAATTTCAGCTTCGGAGTTGAATTCAGGGCAAGAATTCCAGTAAGATTTGTCTCTCAGACTCGGGTTTCAGTCTGATGTAACTGAAAGCCTTTGACTCTGGTTCATTGAAGTCCGGGTTCTAGTCTGAATTAACTAGAAACCATATGATTGCACTGAAGAACGGGTTTTAGTCTAGATTAACTAAAAACCATCTTGAGTTGAAGCACGGGTCTTGATCTGAATTAATCAAGAGCCTCTTGAAATGAAGAACGGGTTCTTATCTGAAATGATAAGAAACCTATAACCTGCAAAATTTAAGATGTCTTTGGTATCCAAACAGATTTGGATCCAGACTTGTTAGCGCTCTTGGGTACCCATTTCAAAACAGGTTTTGGTACCCACTTGTACTTGGATTTAGGTACCCATTGCATGTTATAACTATCAGCTTCTCTTTCAAACGCAGAAAACAAATTTCTTTGATTATGAGAAAATTGAATATCTGGATTTCTAAAGAAACTTGAATTTGAATGATCAGACTTTTGCGAATTCTTCTTTTTGAAAAACTGTCCGGTTCTTGCCTGTTTCTGATAATACTTGGTATTTTTCTGTGAAAATATTTTCTGATTAGAATGACCAGTATTTTCAGAAACTTTAAGAAAATTTGACTTCGAAGATTCACTGGTGTAAATCTTGACCGGAAGTTGTTCAACAATTTTATCTTTGCCGCTGTGTATCTTTAACAGATACTTAAGTTTAAGATCTGAAGAAGAATCAAACTTAGCAGAGTTAGTTAGATTCACTTCACTTTCAGAAGACAAACCAGAGTGATCAACATTGGATTTTAAACACACTGAAGAAGGGGTCTTAACCTTTGACTCAGTTGACGAAGTAAACACATGTAATTGTTTTGTAAGATGAAGTATCTGATCTTCCAAACTTTTGATAATGACTAAATTTGAATTTCTGTCATGATCAAATGATTGGTAATCAGATTTAAAAGATTGTTCTTTGATTAAGAACATTTGTCTTTCATCTTCAAACAATTCAGATTTTGATTTAAAATCTTGTTCTTTAAGTAAGAACTCATGTCTTTCCTTCTCAATCAAATCTTTAGTTAAAGACAACTCTTGTTGAAGAGCAAAAATTTCTTCATTTTTGTTTAAAATACAATTCTGATCAGTTGGTTTTGTCTTACAAAGTGTATCTTCAAGATCCTGAACTTTCTTGTAAAGATCAGATCTTTCAGGCAAAAGATATTTCAGTTGAGTTGCATTCTGAAAATTTTCTTGTTTCAGCTCATCAAGTTCTTTAAGTAATTCAGATATTTTCAATTGATGAGCACAACTCTCAGAGTTTTGTTTTTCTTTTAAGCTTTGAATTTCTTCATTCAATATTTGTACGTCACGTAACGCCAAATGTTTATCAGTATTTAACTGAATGAGAATGTCGTAATTGTTCTTACGAATCTTTTCAGATTCAGTAAGTTTGAAAATCAGCTCAGACTTTGACAATTGTTCAAATTCCATTATGAATTGCTAGAAATTGAATCTTCCAAGATCTTTTATGGAAAAACGGAGTGAATTCTGATAAAACTTTGAAAAACTATTTCAGTTAAAGATTACTTATGAAAAATCAGCTCTGAAATGACTTTTTGACGTTAAAATTTCAGCTTTTTTGTATGCCAATTTAAGCAGCTAAGGTCAAATAGTCAATAGTATGATGAAACTCGAATGAATAAGGACTCAACTCGAATGAAGAATAATGAAACTCGAATGATCATGAATGAAACTCGGATGGTTAAGTGTGAAACTCGATTGAAAAAGAATGAAACTCGAATAAGCTTGATGAAACTCGAATGATGAAGCTTGAAACTCGATTAATGAAGCTTGAAACTCGATTAATGAAGCATAAAACTCGATTAATGAAGCATTAAACTCGATCAAATAAGCATGAAACTCGATCAAATAAGCATGAAACTCGATCAAATAAGCATGAAACTCGGTCAAAGCTTTATAAAACTCGGTCAAAGCTTTATCAAACTCGATCCCTTCTTTTTAAAACTCGAATAACACTATGAGTTCAGTATTGCCCGAGTTTGATAAGAAACAGATAAAAATCAAGTTTAAAAACACAATTTTCAACAAAAAATTCACCAAATGACCTCAAATTATGATCGAGTGTGCGTTTTTCACACAGAAACAACTTTTGTTAAACAACTTTGTCTAATTTTAGATTAAAAATCCAAAAATAGACAAAAACGTGAAGAACACAATATTTTCAAAAAAAATCTGAAAATTCCAAATTAAAATTTGTATGTTTGGAATTAAAATTTGAGATTTATCTCATTAGATTCACACTCAAAAACGTCACCTTCGATCCAAAATTCAAATCATTTCATCCACAGAATCAAAATCCAAAAATGATATTCGAATTTTTAAACTTTCTATGAAACAGTACTTCGAAAAATTACATATTCAGAATCAAATTCACTCAAATTTAGCCATATTTGGCTCTGATACCAATTGTGAATTCATATTTCATGCAATTCATACAACATAAAACAATTCATATGAACAATTATCAATCCAACACAATCTATTGAATGATTAAGAGAGAAAATATTACATTGGTGTTCTTGGCTTTCTTGCAAAGCAATCCTTCTTTTCTCTCTAATTCCAGCCGTGTATTTTTGTGTAATCTGAGATTCCTCTTTCAACAGTGCACATATCATTCCTATTTATACTTAATACACAAGTATTAAGTATTTACACAAACAACCCCTAAACTATTTAGAATTTACAAACATATACAATATAATTGTTTCATCTCTATTATTTATTCCCAACATTTAGGATAGTTTCTATTTTTAGTAAGTTAGTAGTTTATCTTCTTTTATTGCTACTTCTTATGAAAAACAAAAAAAAGTCTAAAAAAAAAGAAGAGAATATCAGAAAAGGAGTTAAGTCTTTGATGTATAGGTTCAAAGTGACGAAAATTAGCACAGTCGTTACAAACTCTAAGTATTTAGGCTTTCACACATAATGCAACTAAAATTCAAAGTGTTATACTTTATTTTAGTTTGATGTGTTGGTAGGCATAATACTTATAGGAAGTCTCAAGGCTAATAAAATATTCAAGAAAAAGTCAAACGTGTCACTAACTTAGATGTATGACCAATCGGTCTTAATTTTTATGTACAAGACACACAAACTTTGAGTCTAAATGAGGTATGCAAACTTTCTGGGGATGTATAGCAACATCAAATACATCTTAAAATGGAAAGCATAGAAAAATCATAAGGAATTGAGAGTCAAAGACAAGAAACTCTGTTGTACGTAAGTACAGACCTGTTGCCTCTGTTTTGATTTGGGTTAGCAAGATAAGTCGCTCTGTTGTACGTCGGTACAGACCTGTCACCACTGTCTTGCTAGCTTTAAAAATAAACCAAAAGTCAAACTAAGACACTTTGTTGTATGTAAATACAGACCTGTGTCCGATGTTTGTCTTTTAAAGAAAGTTTGCAAATACCAAAAAGTTAGAATCATTGTCTGTGTGCCTTGATCATAAAAGTATGTCTATGTCTGAGTCACGTACGATAATTTCATGATAAATAAAAATGCCAAGGGATATTCCGAAATGTAACATGTTTAAAGGGGTAAATACCAACAATCGGCTAAACGAGTATGTCACGCCAAACAATCAAAGGAATCAAAAATTCCTAATTGTGGAAGTTTAAGTACTGAAAGTGCGTATCTGACACCGCTATCTGATTGAACCTTTCTTTGACTATGCTCGTCAAAAATAATGTGTTAAGTGTTTAGCATAGGTTGTAAATTTTAATAAACGTAGTTTAAGTCTAAGTTAAATTTTCGTTCAAAATTTCAAAAATTTTATTTTTACTTTTATCTTATTTTATTTTATTTTATTTTTATTTTTACTTAGGAAAAAGGTCAAAAATTACTGAGGGTGCATTCATAGTTGAATAAAATAAACATTGCGTGAAAATCGTGTGCTTAGGGTAAAAGATTTGGCATAGTTTATTCCGTTACACAATAAGGTTGAAAATGTTGAAAAAGTTGAATTTATTTCAAAATTTTCGAAAATTTCAAAGTTTCAGGGGTTAATTCGATTTTAACTTAAACTCGAATATGGCTGTGCTCGAATCTGTCAGTAGATTCGAAAGAGGCATTAGATTCGAAGGTGGGTGGTATAAATATGTTAACAGTAACGTTCATTAATTCATCTGTTTTCGATTCTATTCCTCGAGTTTGTTCAAACGATTTCGAATCTATTCTCTCGAGTTTGCCGTTTTCAAGAAATCAACTATTTGTCGAGTTTCTGTCCGTGTGGGTTCGATACTATCAGTAAATCTAGGTATAACCAAGTTGATTGTACAAGATTTAGGACGTAATATTAACCATTTAGGCCAAAATCATTAGATTTTAAAGTGTTATTGGTAGAAAGTTTGTTTTTCAAAATTACACACTTTGAACCGGTGAAAACTCAAATTAACTTCTAAAATCATTGATTAGAACCTAGTAGGACTAATAGATGTGACTTTCTGAGTCCAAAATGGTTAAAATCATTGATTTTTGTGAGGTTGGTGGCCGACTCCTTCGAGTCTGTTCATGGCTGATTCGAGTTTGTCAGTAAACTCGAATGGTCATTAAACTCGAATGGTACATTAAACTCGAAAATATGATAATTCGAATCTGTTTGTTCGAGTTTGTCTTTTATTTGAATTATTCAATTTAAATTTTAATTAAACTTGTAGAAATTCATATGTGTGGGATTTTGTCCTTATACAAGGTCAAAATAAAACAAAAATGAATTTAAACAAGTTTATTCATTTTTAATAATTCTAATATTATTTAATTTATTGCGCAGACATGGCAGATAGAGTCTTTGTTCCGAAGCATAATATGGTCATTTCCCCTGACCATGCAATCCCCGAAGCGCAGGCTTTCCGCGAAATGGTGGATTTCTTGGTGGAATCCAGAATATCATATGCATTGTCTCATAACATCCAGATCGTAATTCCGTATGTGCGCCAATTTTATGAACATCTGCAAGTCGATTGCACTGTCACTCCGACAGTTCTAAGGACAAGGATAGCTGGACAGCCGTTGGTATTTTCTGCTGATATCCTTCGTCAAGTGCTTCAGTTGGGCACTCAGGAGCAGGAAGATGGGCCTATTGATTTCCAATTATCAATCAGGCAGGCAGCATTTACAAGAATGGGTTATAGTTTAGATGTTACTAAGACATCTTATATGAAGAGTGGGCTAATTGGACAATGGCGATATCTCGTGCATGTGTTCATGGTTTGTTTCGCTGCAAAGAAAGCTGGATTTGACTATATCGTTTCGAAGATCCAATCAGGGATGATCGCGTTAGTCTATAATCGAAAGTTTAGTTTTTCCGAAATGTTCTTCTCAGAGTTCGTTCATCAAATAACGGCTCCGGAGCAGCAAAGATTTCTACTTTACCCTCGCTTTGTGATGATGCTCATCAGGCACTTTTTGCCAAATCTGCCGCAGCTGAACGAGATTAAGAGCGTTGCAGTAATAGATAAGAGAATATTTGCTGATTGTTCAGCTCACCGAGGAAGGTTGGCTGTCCCTATAGAGACACCTTTGTTTGGTGCCATCATTGACCCGAATTTTGAAGCCCCTCAAGATGCCAACTGGGCAGGTGAGGTACAATTTCAACAGAGACAGCCACAGCAACAACAACAGCAACAACCGCGCCCTCCACAACAGAGGAGACGCCAAAGACCTTCTGCGAGTCAAATTCAGGCAGAGAGGCCTTCTACAAGTCAAGTTCAAGAGCCACAAGAGGCTGGACCTTCAACTGCACCAACAGTATCTGTTCCGACATCTGATCAGCTATGTCAAACATTGTACGAGATTTGGGAAGCAGGTCCAAATGCAAATGAAGAAATTACGGCACAGTTAGTTGGGGAATTGTTAGAGCCTCCGGAAGGAGAAGATGATATTCTTAAGCAAATTGATGAGTATCAATCAGTGCCAGAAGGAGAAGCCATCTCATCTACTAAATCCGAGGAAATGGAAGAGATTGAAGTTGAAGTTCCAGATTCTGTAACTGAAGAACCTTCCATAGAAATAGGAACATATGGGTCGCGATTAGTGGTGACTGAGGAAGCTACAAGGCGACGAGTGTCAAGAGAGTCTGATGACTCTGATTTTGAGGAAGAAGAAGTTGCCCCGTTGGTCACAAGGCAAAGGGCAAAACGCCATCGTTTTATGCAGGGAGCTCCCTCGGCTTCTGCTGCACAGCCAGAAATACCTCAGCCTCCACCCGCTCAAACTACCATTCCACCATCACCACCACCCGTTGAACCATACATTCCCTCGCCAATCAGGCCAACTCCCGTACATTCCATACCATCCACCTCATCCACGTTCATGGACAATCAACGGTATTCTGCGCTGAAAAGTAAAGTCGACTTCCAGCATGTCCAAATCTTTGGTCTAACTACAGCTCTCGGTGAAATCCAAGCTCATAATGCAAGATTAGACAACGAGAATGCTGAATTGAGGAAAGTGGTGGACAAGATTCAGGAAGAAAACATAGAGCTCAAAACATTTGTTTCTGATCAGTCGGCCGAAATACGATTGATGCGCTCCCTGATTGAGCAATTAATGCAAAATCTAAAGGCTCAGGGGGAGATCAGCTGCCAGTGATCAAGAAGAGCCGCCCAGGGATGAAGATAAGGATGGAGATAATGACGGCAATGATCCCAGCACGCAAAGACATAATGAGCCAGTAGATTTTACTGCTGCTCAGGATGCTGAGACTCAGGGGGAGCCAGGTCAATCGGGAGCTGAAGTAGGTGAAGCCAGTTCATCAAAGGTCACAGAGTCGGAGATACGCAAAATGATTGAAGCACTAATGGATCTCGATGATGACCCTATGGACCTTGGCTTTGATTTTGAGGATGATATGGAGGAGTTAGAAGAAGGAGAATTTGTACCCGAAGACATAACAGATTGGAAATCCGATGATGAAGTTTGTGCTGATGAAGATGATGAAGCAAATGAGATCATCGTTCAGCAAAACCCAATCACAGATACTTATGTGATAGACGGAAATAATGTGATTAACATAGAAGTAGTCAATGCTGCTTTAAATGTTGATTCATCAAGAGAAGAGCCTGCCAGAGAGCTTACCAATGAAGAGAAAAGAAAACTATGGTTCAGGGCAGAGCAAAAGGAGTTAGAGTTGAAGAAGAAGATATGTGTGCCGGGTACTCGAGAGCTATCAGGAAGTATATTGAGCTGGTTCTTTGATCGGGAATTGCAGCTATTCATTATCAAAAGAAAAGATGGTCTCCAGTATCTCAGAAAAACTCTGAAAGTGTTCAACTCCTTGCCGAAGATTGAGATAAAGGCGTTAGCTTGGAAGGAGCTAATCAACATCGGCAACGACCCTTACGCTGAAATAATTGAAAAGATCATAAGAAAAGAAGGGAGATCTAGGAAGTTCGAACGACTCAATCCAAGGGTAGGTAAAAAAGTAATGGACCATACTCGAATTGACCCTCTAACTGTTCGTCCATGGATGAAATTACAATACAAACCAGTTAGATGTCTGAGAAAAGTTCCACTCAAGCCAATGCCACAGGACGTCATGAAAGATCTAAATTGGTGGTATGTGGAAAGTGAGACAGGAGAAGCTGTGATGGAAGACTTCGAAGAAAAAGTGATTCTTAGAGTCTACGATCCCCTTCATCTTGTAAATCTTTTTAAAGATGACCTTCAAGTACTTCATTCTCATAGAATCTCAAGCGACACTCATATGGATAGTGAGGCTAGGAAGTATGAAAATGTAGTTAAAGTTTGTATCGAGAAAGGCTTGAATGCTGGCAGCAGTTTAAATAAATAAACAAAGTACTTAATCAAATGTGTGAATTGTTAGAAGCTATCGTCAAGGGGGAGTTTGTTGGTACATCCTGTGTGACGATAGCAGTCTAAGTGGATTAGCATTTTGGTTTAAGTAATACTGCAAAGCATTGAATATTAACGAGTATTTGATTTAAGTGTTTATATATGTTTGATAGTTATTGATTGTATGGTTGAACTTGATGTAATGAATTACAGGAAGTTCAAACATAAAGATCAAAGATAAAATCAAACATAAGTTAAAAACATAAGTTTCAAATATAAGTTTAATATGTGAAAGTCAAATTTAGATTAAATTCGAATTCACAGGTAAACAGGATTCGAATCTGTCAGCAGATTCGAATGTGTTTCATGAGGCAGATTCGAGAATGTCAAGGGGACAAACTCGAATGGGCCTTGGGCCTGATTCGAGTTTGGCCCATGGCAAACTCGAATGAGCCTTTATAATTAGGGATAGACTCGAATCATTTGTAGACTTTTGCAGATTTCGTGTGAGTGATTAGCAAAAGGCGATTTCGAGTTTATCAGCTTTGTGAGTGTTCTTTCGGAGAGAATCATCTAGTAGGTGCGTTCGTGTTCGTTCGTACAGCTTGTTGATAGTCTCCGTGTTCCGAGTGAGAGTTGTTTCCGTCAACCCGTTAACGAGGATTCCGCACTCGTTGACGGTCTCGCGACTAGATAGATCCGTAGTGAGTAGACCTTACAGCATCTCTATATATTAGTTAGCTCATATCCCTTTTTATTTGCTCTTGAAATAGTTACAGAGCTTTTTGGAAGTCTGATATCTATACTTTATGTTTCTTTTATTGATGATGTTACAATCATCAATCGCTTAGCTGATTTTTGATTTGTGCTGACTTGCTATGAAGACTTATAATTTTCTTTGCTCTAACAAACAAAATGGAATCAATCCTCCAGCGCAACAACCGAAGCCAACTCTTCGTGTAACGACTCCACCTCACCTATCTTGGTCTCCAATTGCACTGCCATATCCACCAAATCCTTTACATAAGCAGCCTCTCAAGAAGCAAAACCCTCCAAGATGATTGAGTGTTTTATTAACCGAGAATGAGAGATTGAGGCACAATGTTGAAATGCTGCATTTAAAGCTCGCCGAACAAAACAGGAGTTCGAACAGAGAATCAAAAATTTGGAGTTACAATCGACCACATCTTCTTCGCAACGATTTCAACAGTTGATGGATATTTCTGGCAAGTCAAATATGATCAAGAACTTGAAGAGATCATACGCTTTCAAATCTTCCAGTGAATAGAAATATTAACGACATGGAAAACAAATGCTATACAGAATCGAATTCCAAGGAAACGATTTTAATAGAAATCGACAATTTACTTAGGCTTTCTCGGTGTGATTCAATAGACATGACGGCAGATTCTGTTATTGAAGTCAGGTCTCGAGTTACCAGGGTTCCAAAACCGTCTCCACGACCATTTACATCATCTTCTACTTTATCGTCATCACCTTCCTTTATTAGTTCATTGCGCAATTCGGTCAAGAGGGCTTTGACAGAGCAATAACCTCCGGTTCTGTTTAATTATATGTATAGACTTATGTTTGAATTTTCATCGGTAAATTTCTAAATTTAGAATTACTTTACTCTTTTGGCAGAAGCTTTTCATTTTATATGCAGTTTAAGTGGAATAAATATTCTATATTGGACATCTCACTAATCTCGCATCGACATAATGAGGATCCATCACTTACGTTTATTTTGGCATTTGACGGGCTTTTCATTGGCCATTCATGACTAATCGCTTGTCTTTTCAAAATTTCAATCTATTTTCTTGTCACTCTCGCTTTGTGCCTCTGACTTCTTTGATTCTCGTTCAAGTTGTCATTAGGTGCTTAATTACTTGATTCAAATACTCTTCTCATTAATATTTATTGAATCAGCAACTTCTACCTCTGTCTCATTATAAGACACTCTGTAATCATTCAGATTACAAGGATTTACGAAGTAGCTGTGCTTAAGATTATATTTTGATTTCTTAGAGCTTCTGAATCATACACGATTCAGATTACAATACCTTTATGGTTTATAGGTATAATTTCTGATTTGAAATGTATTTGTATAGTAACTTTAACTGATACAACCCATATGTCATCCGCATTATTCACTATCGATGACAGGGTTGCACAATTAACTCACTACTTATTTTAGAATTTATCTTCAGCTGGCAACGGAATTAAATCATTTATATCATGTATGAAACTTATTATTAGTTACCATTGGGGTCTTTTGGCGTCTCTGGTGTCTCCTCAGCATTCTCAGCAGTTATATGGAAAGCTCGCGCCTTTGCTGTAGGTATCATTGTAGTACTCTGTTGGATTGCTCTGCCAACTGGTGGTTCAGGATTAGTAATCATGCGTGCATTTGGGCAATGCTTGGCATAATGTCCACGCTCACCACAGTTGTAGCATACGTCGTCTCTTTCTGGGCACTCATCACTTTCTGGCTCTGGCTCTGTTGCTCACAATCTGTAGTGGATTAGAACCACTATATGACTTATATCAGACTTTCAGATGCTTGCCATTTTGCTTGTTGCTCAATCTGTTAATAATATCATTTCTGATATTTATTAGCCTTTATATCATCTGAATAGTATATTCAGTATTCATTCGTTGTCCTTTAATCTCGTAGTCTCAATATAATCAATTCTTTCATTCGTATTCTGGTTAATTAATATTCTCTAAAGATCAATATATATATATATATATATTTATATATATATATATATATATATATATATATATATATATATATATATATATATATATATATATATATATATATATATAATAATAATAATAATAATTAAGCCAATTATTTTGTTATTTTATGTGTTGTTTATGTGTTTTATTCAAGATATTCAAATTTAGGGAGTGGGTTTCGACTTTATGTATCAAATTCAAACATGCATCACTAATTTCAAACATATCTCACTAAATTCGAACCCATCATCGAATTTAGTATCAAATTCGAATGTACATCACTAAATTCGAAGGCTAATCTCGAACATATAGACAAATTCGAATTCATATTCGAATTTAAGGTAAAAATTGAATTCTTGGTTCGATTCTAGCTATATTCGAGTTTGTTCTTGGCATTTCGAATTTGTTCATCTTCTACAGCTTTAAAACATACATATCTAAGTTAAAAATCACGAATATACTAAGTATTAAGCCTAGGTTCATTTATATTATACTTATTCCAGTTAAAACTCAAGTTAAATTGGCATTAATCACACAAAATTATTCAAATTCGAATTTATTGTTCAATAACCGAAAATAAGAAAACTTAAACGTAAATTCTTACCTCAAATTCGTATGTAATCATACATGCAACGATAGATTGTTGTAGTACTCTTCGAGACCTTTCCGATGATGTATAAATCTTGATAATCAGTCGATCGGTTTGGGAGATAAATTAGAGAGAAGTAGAGAGAGTAGAATAAGGGAATTGGAGGAATCTGACTATGAACAATAAGGGAATTGGATTTGATAAGTCCAAGGTCAAGTGCTACAATTGTCAAGGTCTGGGAAACTTCGCCAGAGAATGTCAGAGACCGAAGGTAGATACGTACCAAGGACAGAATCAACATCATGGACAGTTTCAGAATCAGTCCCAACAACTATACCTTCCGAGTTCATTTGCCGGTCAAGCCAATCTAGTTGGTCTACTATCAAATGTCACATCAGACAGACAGCTGGGTGGTACCTACGACTGGAGCTCACATCCGGAATCAAATGCTCGGGCTTTTATGGCTGAAGTCACGGAGAATGGATGTGAAGGGGAAGAGCAGACCACAAGGGACAGCAGTCCGATGTGGGTGGAGAAGACGAATGATCAGACGCTTCTGGAGTTTGCCGCTCAAATGGCCAACGTGGAATCCGACCACACAAAGGAGATTACCACAGGTCCAAACAACAAGTGGTTCGTCGACAGTGGATGCTCCAGGCACATGACAGGGGAAAGAAGTCTCCTTACAGACTTCAAGGGTGGGAATCGGGGATTTGTATCATTCGCAGGAAATAAAGGAGGAAACATCACGGGTACTGGAGTGGTCATGAATGGGACGATCAAGTTGGACCAAGTTTATCACGTTGATAAACTGGTTCACAATCTCATTAGTGTATCTCAAATCTGTGACAAGAAGAATTCAGTGTTGTTCACGGAAACTGAAGCGTTAGTGCTAAAACCGGGATTCAAGATTCCTGAAGAGTGGGTATTGATGCGGGCACCAAGGAAGAATGACTTGTACATGCTTGATATGAACAAGCCAGAGACTTCGATGGGGCCAATCTGTTTATTATCCAAAGCTTCGGAGACGGAATCAGTATTGTGGCACAGACGCATGGCTCACTTGCACCTAAGAAAGATGAACTACATAACAAAAAATGGATTGGTGCTAGGTGTGCCTATGAAGAGCTTTCAGTTCGAGGACAAGTGTCTACCATGCAAGAAGGGCAAACAACATAAGAAGACACACAAGTCCAAGACTCAGAATTCCATAACCTCTACATTCGATTTGTTGCACATGGATCTTTTCGGACCAATCAACAAAAGGAGTATAGGAGGTAGTTGGTATTGTTTGGTTATCACTGACGATTAGTCACGATTTTCTTGGGTTTTCTTTCTAGGTACAAAGGACGAGACGGCTTCCAAGCTCATCGGGTTCTTAGACCAAGTGGAGAATTCCTACGGAACAAGGGTTAAAAGGATACGTAGTGATAATGGAACTGAGTTCAAAAACACTGTAATTGGTGTATATTGCCTATCAAAGGGCATAGTGCATCAATTTAGTGCACCATATGAGCCTCAACAAAATGGGGTGGCCGAACGTAAAAACAGGACACTGATTGAGGCAGCTAGGACTATGCTTTCGGATTCAAAGCTTCCTACCATGTTTTGGGGGGAGGCAGTGAATACCGCATGTCATATTTTAAACCGAGTCCTAACTGTCAAATCTTTGAACAAAACCTGTTATGAAATTTTGAATAAACGGCCACCTAATTTAACTAACTTTGAACCGTTTGGGGTACCATGCACTTTATTGCGTACAAAACATCAACCGAAGTTTGGTGAAAAGGCTGACGAAGGATACTTCCTAGGTTATGTGCCGAACTCACCAAACAAACGGGTTTTTAATAAAACATATGGTACAGTGGAAATTGTGTATAACATTGAAGTCACAAGTTATACACATGAACCCCAAACATGTCCGGAATAGATATTTGACTATGATAAATTATTTGAGTCATTTAACATTCCTTTGGATGAAAATGCAGGTACAATCGAAAAGGACATGGCGACGTTGCATCTGGATGATGAAGGTCATACCTTTTCGAGGACTACATTTCAATCCGCATCCGAGCCTACTGCGACTGAAGATGGATCTCCAGAAGTTGCTGATCCAGAGGCACCTTCAACGGAGAATCAGACTCAGACAACAAGTTCCAACTCTGAGGAAACTGTCCACGAGGAGGAAAATGTGGAATCTGAGGCTGTGCCCCCACTAGGTGAAATAGGATCGAACTTAGGAGATAATCTAAGAGTTGACGAGATAGAGACCTCTAGGATCAACAAGAACCATCCTATAGAAAGCATCATAGGAAATCCTAACGAGGATGTGAAGACTAGGAGTAGTTTAAATAACAACACTGTGTAGTTGTCGATGATAAACGACTCCGAGGCATATCATACCTGTCTCTATTCGTGTTTCATATCGCAAGTAGAGCCTAAGAATGTGCAAATGGCACTTAAGGATAACTCCTGGGTTGAAGCGATGCAGGAAGAACTTTCGCAGTTTAGGAAACTAGAAGTGTGGGAGTTAGTTCCATTACCTCGAGGGGAAGTTGCCATAGGAACCAAATGGGTTTTTAAGTGCAAAAGAGACGATCGGGGTATAGTCACTTGCAACAAGGCTAGGCTAGTTGTAAAGGGTTTCAACCAAGAGGAGGGAATCGATTACAATGAGGTGTTTGCACCAGTAGCTAGGCTAGAAGCCATTAGGTTGTTTCTGGCTTTTGCTTCCTTCAAGGGCTTTAAGGTATATCAATTAGATGTTAAGAGTGCTTTCCTATATGGAAAAGTGAGGGAGCTGGTGTACGTAGAACAGCCGCCCGGATTTACAGATCCAAAATATCCTGATAGAGTATATCGCTTAGATAAGGCTCTATATGGATTGCATCAGGCACCAAGGGCGTGGTACGAGACTCTATCCAACCACTTATTAGAGAACGGGTTTGAAAGGGGTAGGATAGATAGTACGCTGTTCGTTAAGAGGAAGGGAGAACATTTTATCTTGGTACAAGTGTACGTAGATGATATCATTTTTGGATCATCAGACGAACAAATGTGCAAAGATTTCGAGAAGGTGATGAAGTCGATATTCGAGATGAGTGCTATGGGAGAGTTAAATTTCTTTTTGGGGTTACAAGTTGACCAGAAGAAGGATGGTATGTTTATCCATCAGACGAAGTATGTCTATGACATATTAGAACGCTTCGGGATGGAAGGAACAAAATTGACTGCCCATTTCAGCACACCGATTCAAGTGAATCACAATCTTGGACCGGGTACTGAAAGTGATACCGATGTGGATCCGACATTATATCGGGCCATGATTGGATCACTTATGTATTTAACTGCTTCAAGACCTGACATCATGTTTGCTGTCTGTATTTGTGCTAGGTTTCAAGCGAATCCGAAGGAGATGCATATGAAAGCTGTGAAGCAGATTCTACGATACCTCAAGTCGAAACCGAAGCTGGGACTTTGGTATCACGCGGAGGGAGATCTAGAGTTGGAGGCATTCACGGATTCTAACTACGGCGGATGCAGCTTGACGCACAAATCAACAACTGGAGGTTGTCAATTCCTAGGAGGGAGACTGGTATCCTGGAAATGCAAGAAATAGACGTCGGTAGCCGTGTCAACGTGCGAGGCCGAGTATGTTGCTGCTGGTAGTTGCTGCTCACAGGTTCTGTGGATACAACAACAATTGCAGGATTACGGTTTGGCTTACACTCAAACTCCTATTAGGATAGATAATCAGTCTACTATCGCAATAACTAATAATCCAGTTAAACACAGTAAAACAAAGCACATAGACATAAGGCATCATTTTATTCGTGATTGTGCTAAAAATAACTTAATCAAATTGGTAAAAGTGGCAACGGACGATAATAATGTAGATTTATTTACCAAAGCATTTGATATGTCAAGGTTTGAATATTTAATTCAACTAAATGGAATGCGCAACCCAGAGTAATTTGGCCTTAGTGGTAGTTTATTTCCTTTTATAGCTGTAGTATTTCTTTCTTTTTATAGTAAGTCTGCTAATTTAGGATAGTTTCTATTTTTAGTAAGTTTCTATTTTTAGTAAGTTTGTAGTTTATCTTCTTTTATTGCTATTTCTTATGAAAAACAAAAGAAAAAAGACAGAAAATCATAAAAATACAAAAAAAAGAGAATATCAGAAAAAGAGTTAAATCTTAGAAGCATAGGTTCAAAGTGACGAAAATTAACACAGTCGTTACAAACTCTAAGTGTTTAGGCTTTCACACATAATGCACCTAAAATTCTAAGTGTTATACTTTATTTTAGTTTGATGTGTTGGTAGGCATAATACATATAGGGAATCCCAAGGATAATAAAATACTCAAGAAAAAGTCAAGCGTGTCACTAACTTAGATGTACGACCAATCGGTCTTAATTTTTATGTACAAGACATACAAACTTTGAGTCTAAATGAGGTATGCAAACTTTCTGGGGATGTATAGCAACATCAAATACATCTAAAAATGGAAAGAATAGAAAAATCATATAAAATTGAGAGTCAAAAACAAGTAACTCTGTTGTACGTAAGTACAGACCTGTTGCCTCTGTTTAGATTCGGGTTAGCAAGACAAGTCGCTTTGTTGTACGTCGGTACAGACCTGTCACCGCTATATTGCTAGCTTTAAGAATAAACCTTAAGTCGAACTAAGACACTTTGTTGTATGAAAATACAGATCTGTTTAGAATCTTAGTCTGTATGCCTTGATCATAAAAGTATGTCTATGTCTGAGTCACGTAAGATAATTTCATGATAAATAAAAATGCCAATGGATATTCCGAAATGTAGCATGTTTAAAGGGGTAAATACCAACAATTGGCTAAGTGGGTATGTCACGACAAACAATCAAAGGAATCAAAAATTCCTAAGTGTGAAAGTTTAAGTACTGAAAGTGAGTATCTGACACCGCTATCTGATTGAACCTTTCTTTGACTATACTCGTCAAAAATAGTTTGTTAAGTGTTTAGCATAGGTTGTAAATTTTAATAAATATAGTTGAAGTCTAAGTTAAATTTTTGGTCAAAATTTTAAAATTTTATTTTTACTTTTACTTAGTTTTATTTTATTTTATTTTACCTTAGTTTACTTTATTTTATTTTATTTTTAATTTTCTTCTTAGGAAAAAGGTCAAAAATAACTGATGGTGCATTCACAGTTGAATAAAATAAACACTGCGTGAAAATCGTGTGCTTAGGGTAAAGGATTTGGCATAGTTTATTCCGTTACACAATAACGTTGAAAAAGTTCAATTTATTTCAAAATTTTCTAAGTGTTTTGGGTAATTCGAGTTTAGTTTAAACTCGAAATAAGGTGGTCTCGAATCTGTCAGTAGATTCGACAGGGGCCATAGAGTCGAAGTTAGGTAGTATAAATAGGATAACAGTAACGTCATTAAGACATTACTGTTTTCGAATCTATACTCTCGAATCTATTGGCGATTTCGAATCTATCTACTCGAATCTACCGTTTTCCACAAAAACGACAATTTGTCGAGTTTCTTACGTGTGTGTTCGATTCTACTGATACATCTAGGTATAAGCAACTGGTTTGTACAAGATTTGAGTAGTTTTATACACCATTTAAGTCAAAATCACCAATTTTGTAAGGTTTGATGGTCGAAATCGGATTTTTCAAAATTACCAAGTTTGGAACGGTAAAAGGTCAAATTAAAGGCAAATATCAGTGATTAGAACCTAGTTGGACTAATGTATGTGATTTTCTAAGTTCAAAATGGTTAAAATCATGGGTTTTGGTGAAGAGTTGGGCCGACATTTCGAATCTGATCGTCAACATTCTCGAGTTTGTCAGTAAACTCGAGAAGACCATTACATTCGAATCTGTCATCAAACTCGAAATAGGGTGTCTTCGAATCTGTCTATTCGAATCTGTAATTTTATTTGAATTATTCAATTTAAATTTAATTAAACTTGTAGAAATTCTTTTGTGTTGGATTTTGTACTTAATCAAGTTCAAAATAAAACAAATTTGAATTTTGGCAAGTTTATTGATTTTTATTAATTCTAATAGTTTATTTATTGTGCAGATATGGCTGTTCGAGTATTCGTGCCGAAGCACAATATGGTCATTCCCCCCGACCATCATATCCCTGAGGCGCAGGGCTATCGACAAATGATGGATTTCCTAGTGGAGTCTAGGATTGCGTTTGCTTTGTCCCATAACATTCAGATTGTTATTCCCTATGTTCGCCAGTTCTATGATCATCTACAGGTGGATTGCTCTGTCACCCCGACAGTGCTGAGAACAAGGATAGCAGGACAACCATTGGTGTTTTCTGCCGATATGTTGCGTCAGGTTTTGCAGCTAGGATCTCAGGAAGAAGAGTCTGGGCCTATTGACTTTCCCTTAAGTATTAGGCAAGCAGCTTTTCAAAGGATGGGTTACAGCTTGGATGTTACGAAGACATCTTACATGAAGAGTGGGCTTATTGGTCAATGGAGATTTTTGGCTCATGTGTGTATGGTCTGTTTTGCGGCCAAGAAAGCCGGTTTTGATTATATTGTCTCGAAGATCCAATCTGGGATGATCGCTTTAGTTTATAATCGGCCCTTCAGCTTTTCACAAATGTTTTTCTCGGAATTCGTTCATCAAATCACGGCTCCAGAGCAGCAACAATTTCTGCTATATCCTCATTTCATAATGATGCTCATCAGGCACTTCTTGCCGAATTTGCCGCAGCTAAATGAGATTCAGAGTGTCGCGGTGATGGACAAAAGGATTTTTGCTGATTGCTCCTCGCATAGAGGAAGGTTGGCGGTTCCGGTCGAGCGACCGTTGTTTGGAGCTGTACTTGACAGGAACTTTGAAGCACCGAATAATGCCAACTGGGCAGGAGATGTGGAAGTTCAAGCCAGACAGCCACCGCAACAACAACGACAACAACCGCGCGCACAGCCACAAAGGAGACGACAAAGAGCTACCGCGAGTCAAACTCAGGCAACCAGGCCTTCTACAAGTCATCAGCAAGAGGTACAAGAAGCAGGGCCATCAAATGTACCAGTTGAATCCGATCAGTTGTGTCAGACACTACATGAGATTTGGGAAGCTGGTCCTAATGCCAATGAAGAAATATCTGCAGCATTAGTTGGAGAATTGCTAGAGCCTCCAGAGGGAGAAGAAGATGTTCTTAGGGATGTTAACGAATATGAACCGGAGCAGACTGGTAATGATGTGTCATCGTCTGCAACTGAGTCATAAGAAATGGAGGAAATAGAGGTTGAAGCTCCAGAGTCCGTATCTCCAGAACCTCCTGTTCAAATGGGAACTTATGGATCAAGGTTGGTAGTAACTGAAGAAGCTTCAAGGCGTAGAGCATCACTACAGTCTGACGACTCTGATTTTGAAGAAGAAGAGGTTGCACCATTAGTGACGAGGCAAAGGGCCAAGCGTCATAGATTTATGCAAGGATCTACTTCAGCTTCAGCAGAACAACGTGAAATTCCTCAACCTCAAATTCCTCAACCTCAGGACCCTCAAACCACCATTCCACCATCACCACCTCATGATGAACCGTACATCCCATCGCCGATCGTTCCAACTCCAATTCAATCCATCCCATCAACCTCATCCACATACGCCGACAATCAAAGGTTTCTGCAGCTAAAAGCTCGAGTTGACTTCCAAAATATCCAGATCTTAGGCCTAACAAAGGCAATCGGTGAGATTCAGACTCATAACGCAAATCTTGATAACGAGAATGCCGATCTGAAAAAGATAGTGGAAAAAGTTCAGGAAGAGAACTTAGAGTTAAAGACTTTTGTCGCTGATCAAGCAACTGAGCTAAGATCGATGCGCTCCCTAGTTGAGCAATTAATGAAAAACTTACAGGCTCAGGGGGAGACATCCTGCCATGATCAAGTGGAGTGGCCGAGGGATGATGATAATGAAGATGACCGTGGCAATGATCCCAGCACTCAAAGACAGAATGAGCTAGTAGATTTTTCTGCTGCTCAGAATGCTCAATCTCAGGGGGAGCCAAGTCAAGCAGGAGCTAAAGAAGGAGAGGCCAGTTCATCTAAACCTACAGAGTTTGAGATAAATGAGATGATCGATGCACTTATGGATCTTGACGACGACCCGATGGACTTGGGCTTTGACTTTGAAGATGATTGATGCGAGTGTCGTTAACCCGTCAAAAATACCACTAAATACCTTAGAAGCTAGGGTAAGTAGGGATCGTATCCACAGAGAGCGAGAGGTTAATTGCACGTATTTAAGCGATTAGCATTGCAAAGTAAGTAACTTAGAAAGATTGAGTGGTTTGTAAAAAGGTGATTGCTTGATCTATAAAACTAATTACTTGCGAATTTTGTGAAAAGAAAACTTAAGAAGATTGTTTGATTGAATAAAGTACGAAGATAACCATTCCCGGATTCCACACCTCGCTTTGTGTTTAATTTATAAAAACGATTTGAAGATTACATAGACATAATCTTCGTTAGAATTATTATTAAAACCATTACGTGATCTTGGGCATAGCGCGTGACACGTTTGATTACTCGTCTTAATTAAATAATTAACTCGGCACGAATAATAAAATGTCTACGAACTATCTTGCGAAACGCAACAACAAAATAATAATCATTCGTTTACAATCACAATATAAATAATAAAAACCATGCAAACTTAAAGTAATCGTTCATAAAGTAAAACTTAGCGATGTGCTTCCTCCGAGAATGATTATGATGAGCTTAGCCGGACATGGTTGATGCAACGTTTAAGAGTTGTGGATTCATCGCCGTAGCTTGACTCGTGTGTTCTTCGTACGTATTTTCGCTCAAACAGGGTTCTTTTCCTTAGCCTTCTCCTCCAAAAAACGATCTTGAACTCTGAAATATGACTTGGTATTTATAGGAAAAACTGGAAAAACCCTAAAAACGGCCGTCTATTATTTTAATGGGCTGGGCGCAGCCGTAGGCGCAGGCCTGCGCCCCCCCTGCGCCCCTCTGTAAAATCCGTATTTTTGTGAATTAATTTCTTCTGTCGAGCACTCGGTCTGGGCGCAGGGCTGCGCCCCTCTCTGCGCCTGGCTCTGAAATTTCGTCCTTTTTTCGCAATTTTAAACCGGATTTTGTTTACCTGCACAAGCACAGAATTCATTCAATAGCGGCACATTCTATAACACTTTTATATTAAAAACAACTCTTTTACGCTTAATAAACATGGTAAATTATCACCCGATCAAACTTCCCCAACTTAATTCTTGATCGTCCCGAGCAAGCAACGAAAATCAGATTTTTAAAACATCGGGTTTATCAAGCGTACAAAACATAATTAACTCATTTAAACAAGCACTAGCCTTCATAGATGTGTTGAAACTCGCAGACACGAACAGAATTTAATTCAGATATATCGTGATGTTTCTTGGATAGTTGTTCCAAAATTCCTCACCACTATTATCCTTTTAGCTCAAGGTTACAGAATTGAATTCACGTGGGTCACTGGACCATCTTTTTCCTCGATGCATGACTTGAGCTACTAATTTTTTTTCTTTTTTGTTCTTTTCATGCAATGTCTATGTTTTTCGTTCAAGTTTACTATGACTTTCTAGATGATCCGTGTAACAGGATTTGGGTCAGCCGCTCCCAGACCAGTTGGTCTTAGGGGACTAGGCATGATGGTACCCTTCAGACTTAATCTCCTGAATCAACTAGGCCACACTTGAATTGAGGCTCTATTCGTGTTCGTTTCCTCCCCCTTGTTGCATGAATAAATAGCGGCTATTGAAATCCTTGTTAATCATCCCTTGCTACAACACAATATATCCTACTTCAACTCGGTTCACTTCTTTGGGTTTTAAACATCTATGACTCTTTATGTTATGTTTAAACTCATATAATTACGTCTTTTTGCTTGAAACCGACCTAACTAACATCATCATATTTAAGTTGCAAGCTCAACAATTAGAATTTCTCGGGTTAATTGATCAGATCTTTTACTGCTCGCTCTTCACACAATCTTAAAAAGAAACACATTTATTCAGTCACACAAACACTAAAAATAATAAAGCATAAAAACAGTAATTCATCCTACTTAAAGAGAGGAACGGAAGAACCTGACTACTGCGGTGGTGGTTGTCCGAAGTTGCTGTCGTAGAACTCACTGAAAGGCCCATCATCTTCTCGTGCTAGTAATTTTCTTCAAACTTCCCCAACTTGAGTTGAAAACTCAAGTTTAACTGAGATCAACACTAACAATGGCACCTTAAATCTTTATAAGTGAGTTATTTGACCAAAAAGTTGTCATTTTTCGTAAATTTTTTCTCGGTTTCACGATATATAACATATAAAGCATAGTGTGAAGCATAATGCGTTCCCCTTCCCCAACTTAAAGAATTGGGGCGTCCTCGGCACAAAAATAATTATGAAACAAGAAACATTTACGAAGAAATGAAACAACACATGTAGCATCTAAGTATCGAATATTCAAGCATGTGCAATATAGTATTGGTGCAACACACATTTTGCTAGGAATTGCCCCTCCCTAACGTAAGTATATTCCTTTTAATTTCCTCAAATCTCAATGGTCCCGAATGTGCAAATTCTTTCCCCAACTTAGTTGGTTGCGATATGTACCACCGTAATATAGGATGAATTATTATTTTACTAACTAATTTAAAAGAGCAACAAACTAAGGCATAATAAATTTTAATCTGCAAAAATTAAAACACACTTTCGTGGTGAAAACGATTGCACTTAGCACATGCAACAAGCCTTTAAACCCCTCAGTAGCCTGAGTGGACGAGTTATAGTCTCGTGAGGGTTTCTATGGAACACACCCACAAAGTTCTTTGGGTTGCCTCCCAAAAAGCGCTAAGTTTAATGTCTTCAGCCAGACATTTTGGAGCTCTTAAATATTTAAGTGATATCTTCCAAGACCATTGTCTCAGATGATATAATTTCATTGTCAGCCCATTGTACAAATAATTTTAATCTGTGTCCGTTTACTTTAAATGGCTCACCACCTTTTTGATCTATTATTTCAACCGCACCATAGGGGTAAACATTAGTTACTGTGTATGGGCCTGTCCACTTACTTTTTAATTTACCTGGGAAGAGCCGCAGGCGTGCATTAAATAGCCAGACTTTGTCACCTTTATTAAACACCTTTCGTTTAATTATTCGATCGTGGAAAGCTTTTGTTTTTTCTTTATATATTTTAGAACTTTCATAAGCTTCCTTGCGAATTTCTTCTAATTCATTCAGTTGGTGTTTTCGATTTATACCGGCAGCTGTGAAGTTAAGGTTTGCATTTTTAATGGCCCATAAGGCGCGGTGCTCTAACTCCACCGGAAGATGACATAATTTCCCATAAACTAGTTTATAGGGAGACATACCAATAGGGGTTTTATACGCTGTACGATACGCCCAAAGTGCATCTTCTAATCGTATTGACCAATCTTTCCTATCGGGTCGTACTGTTTTTTCTAATATTCGCTTAACCTCCCTGTTAGATACCTCTACTTGTCCACTAGTTTGTGGGTGATATGGGGTAGCTATCTTATGCGTCACTCCATAATGTTTAAGTAGTTTGCTAAAGTACATATTTTTGAAATGAGAACCCCCATCACTAATTATGGCTCTAGGAATTCCATGACGAGAAAATATATTACGTTTAACGAATTGGCAAACTACTTTGTGATCATTGGTTCTTGTGGCTTCGACTTCTACCCATTTAGAGACGTAATCAACTGCCACTAAGATGTATTCGAAACCATATGACTTAGGAAAGGGTCCCATAAAGTCTATGCCCCACACATCAAAAATCTCTACTATAAGAATTGGTGTCATAGGCATTTGGTCTCTTTTTGAAATACCTCCTATCTGCTGGCATTGTAGGCATGACTTAACAAACTCGTAGGAGTCCTTAAAGATGGTTGGCCAAAAGAATCCACTTTGTAGGATTCGATGTCCTGTCTTTTTAGCACTAAAATGGCCTCCACATGCATACGAGTGACAGTGATTTAAAATATCATAATGCTCATTATCTGGAACACATCGCCGGATAATCTGATCTACTCCTATTTTGAACAAATCCGGCTCCTCCCAAATGTACTGTTTAGTTTGAGAGAAGAAATACTTTCGTTGATGTGAATTCCAGTGGTTTGGGGTTTTCCCTGTGACAAAGTAATTCACCAAGTTAGCGAACCAAGGCACTTTTGCGACGAACAATAATTGTTCATCTGGGAAATTGTCCCGAATGGAGTCCAGCATATCAGTGGTGATTGCTGGCAGTCTCGAGAGATGGTCTGCTACTACATTTTCTGAGCCCTTTTTGTCTCTGATTTCTAAATCAAATTCTTGTAGCAACAGTATCCAACGAATTAGCCGTGGCTTAGCATCTTTCTTAGCCAAGAGGTGTCGTAAGGCACTATGATCGGAATACACGATTACCTTAGCTCCCCAGACGTAAGATCTAAACTTATCTAGCGCATATACTACTGCAAGCAATTCTTTTTCAGTGGTTGTGTAATTAATTTGAGCTTCAGAGAAGGTTTTACTTGCATAGTATATTACCACTGGCTTTTTGTCCACTCTTTGACCAAGGACGGCACATACTGCATGATCGCTGGCGTCACACATGATC